>PVHX01004748.1:0-121088 GCA_004024805.1 Geosciurus inauris
CTTTCTTTTTTTTATGCTGGGGTTCTAACCAAGGGGTGCTTTACCACTGAGCTACATCCCCAGCCCCTTTTGTTTTTTTTGTTTTTTTGTTTTTGTTTTTGGTACTAGGGATTGAACTCAGGGGCACACGACCACTGAGCCACATCCCCAGCCCTATTTTGTGTTTTATGTAGAGACATGGTCTCACTGAGTTGCTTAGCACCTCGCCGTTGCTGAGGCTGGCTTTGAACTCGCGATTCTCCTGTCTCAGCCTCCCTAAGGGCTGGGATTACAGGTTTGTGCCACCGCGCCTGGCTCCTTTTGTATTTTTTATTGGAGACAGGGTCTCCCTAAGTTGCTGAGGGTCATGCTAAGTTGCTGTGACTAGCCTTGAACTTGCAATCCTCCTGTCTCAGCTGGGTTTACAGGCATGCACCAGGGCACCTGGCATAGTCTTTAGTCTGTTTTTAGAAATATTTTTTTAGTTGTCAGTGGACTTTATTTATTTATATGCAGTGCTGAGGATTGAGCTCGGTGCCCTACACATGCTAGGCAAGTGCTGTACCACTGAGCCACAACCTCAGCCCCTAATATTTACTCTTAAAAGAAGAAACAGTTGCTGCAGTGAAGCATGACTCAGCTCTTATCTGTTAAGGTCAGTCTCCTGGCATCACCCTTGTGGAAAACCAGACCTCCTATAAAGTTCTACCACCAGCCTGGTTCAGTAACTCCCAGGCCTTTGGAGAAAGGAATTCAAGAGAATGAGGGACTTTTTGTGTTTGTTTTTGGTGCACCAGTATTGTATCATTAATTACAGAGTGTTTTCCTTCCCCAAAGAGGCCTGGTGACTACTAAGAAGATGAATTAGGTCAATCTGTTGTGTTAATTTCTTTTTATTGGGAGATTTAAATCATTAAAGTAATGATCTAATCCATATTTTGAATCAAGTTAACAAAGTGCATGCAGTTATAATCACATTTAACCCAAAAACTATTTAGAACTTGTTAAATTGCTTTAAAATATTCCATTATATTTGAGTAGTGCTTTATTAACAGTAGCAAAAAAAAAAGAAAAATATTGCTAATTTAAAAAAATAACAAAGTGAACTGACAGATTGAAAAAATGTTTTACGATTTTTGTTTTTTCCAAATGCAGTAAATGTACTATTCTTTAAGAGAGGATTAGATTTTAAAAAAAAACAAAAACAATCCAATCAATAAATGACCTAAGGAGCTGAACATTCACTTCTCAGAAGAAGATATACAGTTGATCAACAAATATATAAAAAAAAGTTCAACATCTCTAGTAATTAGAGAAATGCAAATCAAAACTACTCTAAGATGTCATCTCACATCTGACACCAGTCAGAATGGCAGTTATCAAAAATACAAACAAAAATAAGTGTTGGTGAGGATGTGGGGAAAGGTACACTCATATATTGCTGGTGGGACTGCAAATTGGTGCAACCAATCTGGAAAGCAGTATGGAGATTCCTTAGAAAACTTGGAATGGAACCACCATTGACCAGCTATCCCATTGGACATGACCCAGCTGTCCCATTCCTTGGTCTATACCCAAAGGACTTAAAAACAGCATATTACAATGATGCAGCCACTTCAATGTTTGTAGCAGCTCAATTCACAATAGTTAAACTGTGGAACCAACACAGATGCCCTTGAATAGATGAGTGGATAAAGAAACTGTGGTGTATTACTCAGCATTATGGAATATTACTCAGCATTAAGGAGAATAAAATTATGGCATTTGCAGGTAAATAGATGGAATTAGAGAATATCATGCTAAGCAAAATAAGCCAATCCCCAAAAACTAGGGGCCGAATGTTTTCTCTGATAAGTAGATGCATAATGGCGGGATAGGGTGTGGGATGAGTGGAGGAACTTTGGATGGGGAAAATGGAGGGGAGGGGACATGAGGGTAGGAAAAATGGTGGAATGAGATGGACATCATTACCCTAGATACATGTATGTTTGCACAAATGGTGTGACTCTACTTCATGTACAACCAGAGAAGTGAGAAATTCTGTACCATATGTGTACGATGAGTTGAAAGCTTTCTGCTGTCAAGTATAACTGATTAAAACTAATAAAAAATACTTAAATAAAATAAGGCAAATAATAACAAATTAAAAAGAGAGAACTGGATCATAAAGATAGTGGGTTTGTATTTATATTGACTGTGCATCATACTGATTGGATAGCTATTTCCAGGACTGATTCAGTCCAAGAAGAAATGGGGATGTGGGTAGATATTGAAGCCTCAGGGTTCACAGGTATCACAAGGCTTTTGTTTTGACAGTGACATAGTTCTTTTGAAATAATTTCTTCTCAAAGATGGTTGAGGGAATTAGACAGCTCCTGAGAACCTATTTCAACAACCTGCTGATTTCATCAATAGCCTATGATCCCTTCTAATTAACTGGAGACCAATAGTTTGAAAACAAAATTGAAAAAATTTATTAGAACTTAATTTTTCATTTTACCAAGTATTGCTTACTAAATTTTGCTTCACAAAGTTAAAAATACTAACATTTCACCATTATGAAAATAATAAGTAATGAAACAGAGAAGGAGAGAGAGAACCACAATTTTAGTACTGAGGAATTTTTGTGTTTACAAATATGTGGTCCCTGTGTTTTGTGTGCTACATGCTGTTTCTTAAATCCACCTGCCTCCTCATTCTTCCTGTTAATCTGGGCTATGCCAGGCTTTTCTCTCTCTCACATGGACCACTGTATTTAATGGCACCCTTGGGTCCCTGCCTTGGGGTTTCCATGCCCATTACTTCCCTCCCCACAGGGGGCTGAATGAATCTTCTAAACATAAATCAGATCATTCATCAGCCTGAAACTCTTTAACAGGTAAGTCCTTGCTCGGGGAGCAAATCCTCTTTTCTGTTCAGACGTGACTGCATGCACTTTCTTCATGTCTTGCAGTGTCTTCTTCCAGGAACATCCCAATTGGACCTTCCAAATGCCTTGTCATCCTTTTAAAGTCAAGTGTCTCGGAGATGCTCTCTCAGCCCTTCCTCTCATCTCCCTGAACTCCCAGATAGCTTTAACGTGTACATAGTTATCTAAGCATGTACATTTATCATTTTATATTGCAACATTGCATTTACTTCTTACTTTTTCATTTTTATCATGACTATATCCCCAGGGTTTATCACAGTGCTTGGCAAAAATGCTCAATAAATGTTTATTGATTGAAGGAAGGAAAAAATGAAGGAACAAGCTAAATGGTTTGGTATGTCCTTTTGAATTTTGAATATTATTCCTAGGTTACTCATAGGTATATTTTAACAAACTCTTTACAACATAATAAACTCATACCATATACCACTTTAATGCTGCTTTCCTTTCAACATTTGTTCTAATTTAAAAGCTATTAAGTAAGATGAAGCCTTCAAACCCAGTCAACTGAACTGCTACAGTCACTTGGGAGCAGTTAGTGCTCTATACAAGTGCTAACATGATTTAAAATGAAGGCAAATCTTTTTTAGTTTTGAAGTTAAGAGTAAATAGGCTGTTAATAAAATCTGAAGCTCCATCTAAACGCATTCTTTGCCTGTGTTTTTATAGTTGTGAACTGAAGAACTAGATACACCTGTGTCCCTTATGCGCAGTAGTTCATCATACTGACAGGCCACTCAAACCTCTTCTGGAGGTTGGGGGTTGTATTTCCCAATCCCTGCTCTTCTCTGACATCCACCATAAAATACCCTGGATTCAGAGGTTCTGGGTCATGTGGCCTGATTCAGCCTAGGGCTCAGATATGTTAAGAAAAATGAAAGAGACTTGTAGAAATGGCAAGTTGCAATTTAAAATAGGGAGAAAAGGAAAAATTTTAAAGAAAACCAAATATATTTCTGTAGATACCTTTAGGTTCTACTACTGAATTAACTGTAGCATAGTTGATATGATGGTTTTTGTCTGTTTATTTTCTGGTTGTAATAACTGGATTTCTGAACAATGAATTAGACCAATCGTACTATGCCAGGAATCAAATTAACTGAAAGAAACTTCAAAATAATTAGATTATAGTCCATTTATTATAAATGCATTTGGAGAAAGGAATGGAAATCAAATTAGTGAAGATACCTATAAGAAAAATGATTTAGTGAAAATAGACATTAATCATCAAACATTCACATGCCATTATTGAGATTTGTGAATATTGAAAATTAATTCAGCATTATGTCCACAAAACTATACATCTAGTCTCATAACTATATAGCATATTACTTCCCATTATATAATGGTGCAAAATGCCATTTACTTGCTAACACCAAAAGTTATTAAAAATGTTTTTCTTTGTCCCATGGTTTAGGAGTTGGAAATACATTCTTCTCCTGCCTATCAGAGTAAGTAAGGCATTGTTCAGTGCTTCAGTTCTTACACCTCTCAGGCTTACCACCAAGTTGTGGGAAAGAAGGGCTGCTTTTATACTCTTCTTAACTGAAGAAAAAAGAACTGCAGGAAAATGGTGATCACAGAAATCATGCTCACATGTTACTAAGCCATTTGAAATATGACTACATGAGTTATGACTGTTCCAGTTTCCAATTCTCAAAACATATTAAAACTGCAGACAATCACATTTATCCCAGGTGGATCTAGGATGCTGTGTTCCACCTACCCACATCGCACACATAACTTCCTGGGGTACTTGCACATGCTCCTTGCAAGGAAGGTGAAGTGCATTAGTAGTGTAAGTTGCCTACAGTGCTTTTCCAACCCTTACAATGCAGAGGGTTTCTAATAACATTTATTTTGTCCAATATCTTCATTCCATACTGAGTTATAGCATGGTTCTGAAAGGTCTAGTTTTCAGGGCATTATCTTTTAAAATGATAATAATCAGTAATTTTCGAGTCCTTAGGAAAGGGCGCTCTCTTACTTTATCAGTGATAGTATAAATCATTTCAAGTTTTCTAGAAGATAAGTAAAAAATAGTTACTAACAGCCTTAAAATTTTATGAACCCTTGACCCAGCAACCCACCAATTGGTTTCTAAAAACTTATATTAAAGATATAATCAAATATGTTTGCAAATATTTAATTATACAACTCCTCATTGAACGTTTGTAAAAAGAAAAGCTAGAAACAATTTAAATGTTTCCGTATAGGGAATTGGTTATGTAAGTTAAGCTTTATAAGACAATAATATGAAGCTATGAAAAGATATTCACATATAATTTGAAGCAAAAAATCAGTTAAAAATAAAATAAACACTATCCCACTTAATTAAAACACATACACATATGTACATACATGAGTCTGTGTGTGTGTGTTTGTGTGTGTGTAGAAAAGATAAGAAAAATAACTCTCCAGCATATTGAATTGATAAGTACTTTTAATATTTTTTCTTAGTTTATGTATGTATTTCTAGGTTTTCCATAATAGTTTTTCTTTTTTATATGAAACAAAGCATTTTTTTGCTCAAGGCAATGATTTCCAAAATGTTTTTGAGTGTTCTATTTCATACTTTGATCATTTCCATATTTATTTACTTAAGTCCCCCTAACATTTCTTTAGCATTCATGTATGCTCATTTCTTTTCATTATGCTCTTCTTTTGTATTTCTTGTTTTGTTTTTATTTGGTTGATAATGAAAAATAACTACTCAACACACTCACATGATCCACCCTGTATTTGAAGATAATAATCAAGGCATCTGTTACTCATTTTTTTTCTCTCTGGACCAGATAGACCCCATTCCTTTCATCTTTCTTCATGAGCCTATTTTCTATTCCTTTCATCTTTATTTGTTGTTCATCTCTGAACACTCTCTACTTTCTTCATGTAGAATTTAAAATGCAGTGGCCAAACTGAAGACAATAATGGAAAAATGTGACCAAGACAGACTAAATGGAAGGAGTTGTACTTAACTTTTAGCCACTGAAGAGCATGATATGTTTTCTTTTTTTATGTTACCATCAATTGTGTATTCACCTTTTATTTATAAACAGTTAATATTTCTGAAGGTTTTCTATATTCTGGCTGCATTTTCTTTTTATATTTTACTTGAACTTAAATGTTTGCTGTTAGAAATTTGTCCTAAATGTTTTCTCATTTATATGCTTATCCTTAGAGCATTAAATTGCATTTTTGAAAGGAAAATTTCTCAAAAATATCAAGGTCATTTTGAATTCAGTCAGTGATGTTACAAGCAATAGTAATCCCTCCTGATTGAGAATTCTCCACAGATAATGACAAGTGCATTCCTGATTCTAGGTCATGAATGTTGAATACAAATACAGTGGCCTCACAGCCAATTCCAACACACATTCTATCACCTCTTCCTCTGGGTTATATCCTGGATTCAATGATCCTCTCATATTATCATAGGGCAATGAGCACTTTATTAGTGAGATATGGTGCATATGGCATTAAAACAATTGCTAGAATTCATGATGAATTACTTGGGTCATTATCCCTTTGTTTTTATTGTGTGGCAAAAACATACAAAGAAACTCAATGAGTGCAGCATGGTTTATTCTACATATACTTTCTGTGGAGGCTTTTTGTTAGTTAATCATCAGCAGTGGAACAATTAGGCTGATGAACTCTTTCTAGCCTTCAAGGACTATGAAGTCACACTGTTACATGTACACATGTATGTGTCTGTGTGTACCACCATGTGCACATGTTTACAAATTATATACACAGAATATGTATGTATATGTCCACATGTGAATATATACACATATGTATACACAGAGAGAATATATATATATATATATATATATATACACAGAGAGAGAGAAAAGTACATCAAAGCAAAACTATTCAATATTTATGATTGTATCAAAGTAACATTGGCCCCCGAAACAATAATTAGAAAGACAAGCATTAAAGGAAATATATGTATTACTTTTCTGTTCTATTAGGCATAAATCATATAACCAATAGAATTTTTGTCTTCTAACTCCACAATTATATTTGGTTATGGACAGGGGAAAACATTTTACCTGGGCTGTGTTTATTTTTAAAGCCATCTCATTCAAATGAGATATGGAAATGAAAAGCTTTCACATCGCTGATGCTGAAGAGCAAATTAGAAGTAAATGATGGTAATTACAAAGTTCAAGCTTGTATTCTCTGGTGTATGCCAAAAGGTAATGAGAAAACAGAGGGTAAAAGTTGGAGATGGTGAAGATGAAGAATGGTGAGCTGTCAGAGAGTTCCAGAGGTATAATAGCAGCATCAATAGAGCTAGGTTGCATGGGGGAAATTGTGTGAGCATGGATGACTGAGTTGTTTTGTTTGCAAGAGAACAAAACTCAAAGTCTTTGAAAACACCACAATCAGTTAATTATCATATATATAAAAATATATTTGTATGCCCAAAAAAGATAAGCACAAGTTGATGAATTAATGAATATAGTAGAATTATAAACCCAATCAAGTGTTTAAATATGAATAAATGCAATTAATGAAATTAGTCACTGTTAAAATTACCAAAGCCTGTCGTTGTAATATAAAGCTAATGTCTATCAAGTAAATTAATGAAAATTGTTGAAAAAAGTTACTGTTCTTCATTTTCAAATATTGTAGTCATACACTAGAAGTTATATTCCTAAAGGACATCTTTTCATCCAAGGAGACTAAGCCTAAAATGGACTTTATTACATGTAATACTCATGTATCTCTTTGAAAGTGAATGCAATCAACTCACTAGAATAGCATGAAAATTGACTTTATAAGGATTTTTTTCTTGCAATACCTCAGAGTATGCAGAGCACATCCCATATACTATTCCATTCCATAGGGAACTCCTATTCCCTTCAGGATACAGCTCAGATACACCTTCTCTGGAAGGCTTGCCTGAGCCCCAAAGCTCCTAAGTGTTCCTGTGACATTGCTGTGCATATCATGTTCCCTACCACTTGTCCCAAAATCTCTTCACGTATTTGTCTCTACCACTAGATGTGGTCAAGTCCCCAAGATTATGTTATACAGACTGTTGCAGACCCACAGCCTGTCATATAGCCTAATACTAATTGGTGCTTCAATACTAATTGAAGCCTCAGTTCAACCCTAAAAGGTATAAGTTGGGATTTAAATCCCAATTTTGTAATTAAAAACATTAGGCTGTCAGAGCTTCCTGTGATTTGTACAAGATCATATAGATGGTTAGTGAAATAAATGTGATTCAAACATTTGGTAGACACCAAAGAAAATAGAGCTGTAGCAGGATTATTCAAACAATTCCAAATACAGCAGACATTTGTATTTAATTTAACAAAAAGAGTTTAGAAGGAAATGCCTGTCTATGAGAGCAGTCTCAGCAGGAGACTGAAAAATGGAAGTGTAAATCTAGGAAATTTAAAGAAAAAATGCAATAAAAGAGAAGTAATGAAATAGCTCACTAATTCACAGAGTATTCCACTGGAAGCCACAAAAATGTGGATGTTCACTAAGAAGACATAATAAAATTCTTTTTCAGAAAGGAGATCTGGTGTACATCCAAAACACATAGTCAAGTTCTATAGGGAAGCTGGAGCAGATGAAGAGAAAAAGGCAGACAGTGGGGAATGCAGCCCTCAAAGAACAAAGTAGAAGTGAATTCCCTGGGTTTTCCCGCAGATTTGAAGCTGAAAAAGTAGGAAACATGGAATTCTACCTGCACTCACCAGTAATTAGGCAATGCAGAGTGGTGTCAGAGAAAACCTGCTGAAACAGAAGGCTTAAGTAAGAGCCAGAGTCTCAAAATATAGCATGATATGAACATGTCCAGGTTTAATAATGAAACACTATTGTAGAAAGAACCAGGAACAACTCAAACTAAAGAGTAAAAAGACAATTAGTTGATGACAACACCAAGATTATAGGGATGTTGGGATTGTCTGACAAGGATTTTGAAGTACTTTGATAAAATATGTCAGTGAGTAATAATAAATATGCTTGAAACAAATGAAAAACTAAAAAGCCTCAAAAAAGAAGTAGAAAGTCTCAGAAAACAAAAATAATATAAAGATAAAACAGATGGAAATTTTAGAATGAGAAAGCACAATAACTGAAGTTAAAAGTTCAGAGGATGGGAACAATAACAAAATGAAGGAGTCAAGGGGAGAATCAATGAAATGAAATGTAGAACAATGGAAATTACCTAATCTGAGAAACTGATAGAAGAGCAAAAAGAACATGCAGGGACTGTGGATTTATAGATTAAAAAAGAAAATCTAACATTCATGTAATCTGGACCCTGGAAAGAACAGAGAAGACGATTGGGCATTGGGCTGAAAAAGTACTCAAAGGAACATTGAAAATTTCTCAAGAGACATAAAACTACTGATTCAATTAGCTGATCAGGATAAAATTAAAGCTATCCACACCAAGATGCCTGATAATTTTACTTATGAAACTAAAAGAAAAGGAAATTGTTGAAAGCAGAGAAAAATTACACCTTACCTATAGGAAAAAAGTTTTTTGAATGACAGTGATATTCTCACAAGAAATCACGGAAAACCCAAGTACTGTGTATAAACATAAGGATCTAATAAAAAAGAAGATAGAAGGTTTGCAGAATTAAAATTTAAAATCAATTTTCAGAAAGCATAAATCTGATTTTAATTTTTAATTCTCCAAATCTAAAGAAAAGAAAAGAAAAGAAACCATAGAAGAAAGAAGGAACTGAAACACATTTCTCAAGTGCTGAAATAAAAGAAATGTCAACCCAGAATCCTGTACTATGCAAAAATATCTTCCAAGAATGAAAGGAAAATCAAGACATTCTCAGATAATGGAAACTAAGAGAATTTGTCCTAGAAGAACAGCTATCCAAATTCTCTAAAAAGAAAGGGAACAATAAAGAAAAGGAACCTTAGAGAAGTCGGGCGCGGTGGCGCACTCCTTTAATCCCAGCACTTAGGGAGGCTGAGACAGGAGAATTGCGAGTTCAAAGCCAGCCTCAGCAACAGCGAGGCACTAAGCAACTCAGTGAGACCTGTCTCTACATAAAAAACACAAAATAGGGCTGGGGAGGTGGCTTAGTGGTCAAGTACCCCTGAGTTCAATCCCCAGTACCAAAAAAAAAAGAAAAGGAATCTTAGAATAAAACTAAAACTTTTCCTAATTTTAGGTGATATTAAATCTATATGAAAAATCCAAGGATTCTTCAAAAATACTCCTGGCTAACTAATGAGCTCTACAATGTAAGATACAATATAAATATATTAAAATCAGTTGTATTTCTATAAACTGGCAATGAACATGAGGACATCAAAGTTAAAAAATATAATACTATTTATATTCACTAAGAAATATGAAATATAATGAATTACTTTGTTATAAAACTAAACATTCTCTGGGCCTGTATGCTGAAAATCATACAATGCTGATGAAAGAGATCTCAGAATTAAATAAAGGAGAGACATACCGTCTTTATGAGTTGGAAGTCCCATCATACTAAAGATGTCAACATTCCCTAAATTGATTACAGGTTTAGCACAGTTCCTATGAAAATCTCAACTAATTAGAACAAATTTTTAAATTTTTTTTAAAAAATTAAAATTAAAAAAATTTTAATTTTTTTAATTAAAAAATTAAAAATATCAGTATTGCATATTTTTAGGGTGCCAAAGAGTTTTTGAGTAGGTTGCCTATTCTTATTTCAGTATGATAGCACAAAAGCAAAGATGTATTTGTTGTTTTTAAAATGAACTAGTGTGAATTTTAAATAGCAGATTTCTGCTTTCTCAAATATTCATTTGTATAAAAAAATCTCGGCAAGATTTTTTGTAGATATAAAATAATCATTCTAAAATTTGTATTGAAAAGCAAATATATTGGAATAATTGCAATAGTTTTGAGAAAAGAATAAAATGGGTAGAATCCATCTATCTTACTTCAAGTCTTATTTTGCTTTTAAATTTTAATTTTGCAAGGAAGATAAACACATGACTCAATGGGACAAAATTAAGAATCCAGAAATAGACCAAATTGCAAATACATGTTAATGGATAGCTTTTTCAGCAACAGACAGTGCTTGAGCAATTGGACATCCATCCAGGCATAAAGGTGAATCTTGACCTAAGCCTCACAAAAGTTAACTTATACAAAATTACAAAAAATGAACTCAAAATGAATTATGATCATAAATATACACTATAAAAACGTTTGTGAAAAATCAGAATGGAAAATCCTTGTGATCTAGGGGTAGGCAAAGAGTTCTTAGACTTGACATCAAAAACACAATCCACATAAAGAAGAAGTGACAAATTTGATTGTATCAAAATGTAAAGTTCTTGCTCTGATGTCTTAAAGACATCATTAAGAGAATGAAAATGCAAGTTATGAGAAGAATCTGTTTGCAAACCCCATATTTGACAAAGGACTAACATATAGAATATGTAAAGAAAAGACTCAATGGTAAATATATAAACAATCCTACTAGGAAATGGATTTTCCTAATGTCATGAAAAGACATTTCAGTGCAGGAGACATACAACTGGCAAATAGACACAGAAAATGTCCAATAGCATAAGCCATTAGTGATATGCAAATTAAAACCACAATGAAATATCACTCCACAACCTTCAGAATGGCTAAAAGCAAAAAATCACTGACATCATCAAATTCTTGCAAGGATGTGAAGATGTGTTGCTGGTAGGAATGTAAAGTGGTGTAAGCACTCTGGAAAAGTTTGACAATTAAAAAAAAACTAAATTAAACACGCAACTACCATCAGATCCAGCACTTGCACTCCTGGGCATTTATCTCAGAGAAACAAAGACAAACGTTCACTCAGAACACTCTGCAAAAGTATTCACAGCAGTTCCTTTCTAATAGCCCAGTAGAAACAACCCAGATGTCTTTTTTCCCCTAGCAAGCACTTATTTATTTATTTTTAAGTTGTCACTCAGCATTTGTGCATATTTATGGAGTACCCACACAACCTTTTACCTTTTTTCTCTCTAGCTTCCATATATGATAGAAAACATATCACCCTTTGCCTTCTCAGTTTGTCTTATTTCACTTACCAATATGTTCTCATGTTCCATCCATTTTCCTGCAAATGGAATACTTTCATTCTTTATGATTGAATAAAACGCCATTGTGTGTATTTGCCACATTTTCTTTGTCCATTCATCCATTGGCTAATACTATGTTAGTTCCATAATTTGGCTATTGTAAATTGGACTGCTATAAACATGAGTATGTGTGTATCACTATAGTGTGACTTTAATTCTTTTTTTAAAATATTAATATTAATTTATTTATTTATATGCAGTGCTGAGAGTCAAACCCAGTACCTCACACATGCTAGGCAAGTGCTTCACCACTGAGCCAAAACCCCAGCCCATGACTTTAATTCTTTATGGTAAAAACCAAAGAGTGTTATAGCTGGTTCCATTCCTGTTCTTTTGAGGAACCTCCAGACTGATTTCTGTAGTGGTTGTACTAATTAAAAATTTCACCAACAATTTAAAATTGTTCCTTTCTCCCAAGATCCTGTCCAGGATTATTGTTTATATTCTTGATGGCTGCCATTCTAATTAGAGTGAGATGAAATTTCAGTATAGTTTTGATTTGAATTTCCCTCATTATAATGATGTTGAACATTTTTCATATATTAACTGGCCATTTGCATTTCCTCTTTTGAGAAGCATCTATTTAGTTCATTTGCCCATGTATTGATGGAGATTGCCCATGTATTGATTTTGATTTTTTGGTAGTAAGTTTTTTGAGTTCTTTACTACTCCAGATATTAATTCTCTGTCAGAAGAGTAAGAGCAAAGATTTGTCTCCCATTCTGTAGGTTCTCTCTTCACATTTTTAATTGTTTCCTTTGCTCTGCAGAAGCTTCTTAATTTTTTAAAAAATGTTTTGTTTTAATAAGTTGTACATGAAAGTAGAATGCACTTTTATACATCATATAAAATGGAGTATAATTTCTCATTCTTCTGGTTGTATGTAATGTAGAATCACACTGGTCATATAGTTATATATGTACATAGATCATAATTTGATGCCATCTCATTTATTCTTGGTATTGTTTCCTGAGCTTTAGGAATCCTGTTGAGAAAATTGTTGCTTGCACCTGTAATATGTTGGAGTGTTAACATAGTTGCATAGTTTCTTATCTAATTCCTAGAGATATAAGGAATTATATCCTTATATAATTCTTCTACAAGTGGATATCTAGTTTTCCCAGTACCATTTGTTTAAAGGACTATCTTTTCTCCAACATATTTTGGTCTCTTTGACAAGGATCAGATGACTGTATCTGTGTGGGTGTGTCTGTGTCTTTGATTCTGTTTCATTGATCTATGTCTAGTATCATTTGAAACTGAATATGGTGATGCCTCTAGCATTGTTTTTGTTTTGTTTTGTTTTGCTTAGAATTGCTTTTGTTATTCTTCTGTATGAATTTTAGGACTTTTTCTAGTTCTATGAAGAATGTCATTGGAATATTGATGGGGATTGCATTGAATCTATATATTGCTCTTGGTATTATGTCCATTTTAACAATTTTAATATTCTCCCGATCCATGAGCGTATCAATTCCTTTGTTCAGTGTTCTATAATTTTCATTGTAGAAAGTGTTCACCTTCTTGATTAGATTTATTTATTCCTAGGCCCTTTTGTTAGGTTTCTGTGAATGGAATAATTTTCTTGATTTCTTTCTCAAAAATTCATTATTGGTGCATAGGAAAGCCATTTATTTTTGCATGTTGATTTTGTTTTGTGTCCTGCTGAATTTGTTTATTAGCTCTAGCTGTCTTTTGTTAGAGATTTTGTTTTGTTTTGTTTTGTTTTGGATCTTCCAGGTATAGGATCATATCATCTGCAAACAGTGATAATTTAACTTATTCCTGTCCTAATTTTGTTCCTTTTATTTTCTTCTCTTTTCTAATTTCTCTAGCTAGAATTTAGAATTTTTAGTACTATATTGAGTAGGAGTGGTAAAAATGAACATCCTTGTCTTATTCCTGATTTTGAAGGAAATGCTTTCAGTTTTTCACCATTCGCTGTGATGTTGGCTTTGGGTTTGTTATGTATAGCCTTTATTATGTTGAGCTAAGTTCCTTCCATTCCTAATTTCTTCAATGTGTTTAGCATGAATGGGTGCTGCATTTTGTCAGACTTTCTCTGCATCTACTGAGATGACTATGTGATTATTGTCCTTAATTTTATTTATGTGATAAATTACATTTACTGATTTGTGTATGTTAAACCAACCTTTAACCCTGGAATAAAACCAACTTGGTCAGGATATAAAAATCTTCTTAATATGTTATTGAATGTTATTTGCTAGTATTTTATTAAGGATTTTTTCATCTACATTCATCAGAGATGTTGAAGTTACCTTTCCTTGATATATCTTTATCTGATTTTGATATGAGGTGATACTAGCTTCGCAGAATCAATTTGGAAGTGTTCTGCCCCTTTCAATTTCATGGAATTTGAAGAGCATGGGCATTAGTTCTTTTTTAAAGGTCTGGTAGAAGTCAGCTGAGAATCTCTCTGATCCAAGGCTTTTCTTTGTTGCAAGGCTTTTTATCATTGCTTCAATTTCATTATGTGTTATTTGTTCATTTAGGTTTTCTATATCCTTTGATTCAATTTTGGCAGGTCATATGTGAATCTATTTTTTTCTGGGTTTTCCAATTCATTGGAGTATAAGTTTTCAAGATAGTCCCTAATGATCCTCTGAATTTCTGTGATGTTGGTGGTGATAACTCCTTTTTCATCTTTAATTTTATTAATTTGGGTTTTCTCTCTTTTTCTTTTGGTTAGTTTTCCCAGCTTTTATCAATTTTTAAAATCTTTTCAAAGAACCAATTCTGTTTTGGTGAGCCTTCATATTCTTTTTTTACCCTCTTTTTCATTGATTTCAGCTCTGATTTTAATTATTTCCTTCCTTATACTGGTTTTGGAATTCATTTGTTCCTGTTTTTCAAGGGCCTTGAGATGCATCATTAAGTAGTTTATTGGGGATCTTTCTGATTTTTTTTTATGTAGGCACTCATAGCTATAAACTCTCCCCTTAGAACCACCTCCACGGTGTGTCCCAGAGGTTCTGATATGTTGTATCACTATTCTTGTTTGATTCTAAGAATTTTTAAATTTCTCCTGTTTTCTTCTATTGCTTATTCATTATTCAAAAGTATATTGTGTTTATATAGTTTATGTAAACACATGTTTATATAGTTTGTGCAGTTTTTCTTGGTATTTATTTTCAATATCATTCCATTATGATCAGGTAAGCAGGGAGTTATACTGATTTTTTTGGTGCGTATTTGCTAAAAGTTGCCCCAGACGCCTTTCAGTGGTTGCATGGTTAAAGGAAACTGTGGCACATTCTTATCATGGAATACTGCTCAGCACTTAACAAGAACAAACTACTAATATAGGCCGCAACCTAGCTTAATCTCAGAGATTATGCTGAATGAAAAATATGCCAATCCCAGAAGGTTATATTCTGTATGATTGTATTTACATAGTATCCTTTAAATGACAAGTTATAGAACTAGAGCACAGATTAGAGGTTGCTGGGTATAGAAGTGTCAGCAGAGAGGGATGGGAGGGCCTAAGGCCATTAAAGGACCATGGGAGATATCCTTGTGGTATTAGAAATGTGTTGTGTCTTTTGTGTATTGATGTCAATACCCAGGTTGTAAAATTGTACTAGAGTTTTGCAAAAATTACCATTGGGAGAAACAGGGTGCAAGGGATCTCTGAGTTATTTCTTAAAACTGTATATGAATCTTCCATGGATCTTAAAATAAAATGTTTTGTTAAAAAATAAAAATAAACATACAGAACCAGTAGAAAGGGAAAAATTGAAGAAGAGAAGTGAGAGTGTGGGGGAGAAACAACAGAGAGTTTTGTTTTTATTTAAGAGCTCTCCCTAGTGTCCCTACAGTTTTCATTCCCATCCTGCTCTTTATGAAGAAGCTATAACATAGAGGAGATTGTATGGAAAGCCCTAATGCATCAAGTGGAGGCAATATTTAAAGATGAGAAGTGGCAACTTCAAACACAATTTCTCTCTTCCTCTTAGTATTCTCTCTGACCGAATCCTCAACCTAGAACAGCAGTTCTCAATCTTGGCTATACATCAGGGGAGCTTTAAGAAAATACCAGTGCCTAGATCCCACCCCTAAAGATTCTGATTAAATGGGCCTGGGATATATTTACGGCATTTTTAAATTTTCCAGGTAACTGCAACATGCAGCCCTGGTTGAGAACGGCTGGCCAAGTGGAGATCCACAGCTTATCTGTGCATGTGTATCATGTGTTTGTTTCAAATAGAAAATGAGGAAGGTTGAGATGCTTGTAAATTATTTCACTGTGACTCTATTGATAAGGTGGTTAAGCACATAATGATTTCAATGTAGAAGTTATACTAATAAATGGAACGGGCATTTTTGGATGTTAGCTCCCTGAGACTTCCCGGCCTTGCGGCTTTTTCAGCTCCTCCACATTACATGCTTATTCCTGCCACAGAGCTTTTTGACATACACCATCTTTCTGAACAGATCAAAGATTTCCCTTCACCCCTACTCTCTCTCCTTCCTCCTCTCTCCCGCATTCCTCCCTTCCTCTTTTTACCTAATGAAGCTATGTATCCTTCAGATCTCATTCAGTCTTCACTTCCTCAGAGGAGTCAACCTCCTATGCTACCATGAACTTCTCCTTCCCTGTACTTACCAGTTATAATTTTTTTATATTAATCCAACTATTTCAATAGTCACTTTAGCATAATTGTTAATACATATAATTGTACAGAGTAATGGGATTCACTGTGATATTTCCATACACGCATGGACCAGGCATTGGTCACATCAATCTACCCTTCTACCTTCACCCTCGCTCATCCTGGTGCCCCTTCTTGGCCCTAGTAGTATTCTTTGATTATTTCATCATCATTCCATTAATGTCTGCCTCTCCTACTAAACTGGGAACACTGAGGGCAGAAATCTCATTTGCTTTTGCTTACAATTTTATCCCCCACCATCATCCCAGTGCCTGACAAATAATAGGTGCTCAATAGATAATTTGTTGCCTGAATGAGCTAGCCAGTCTCTATTTAGAAATTTGGGGAATATTTAGAGACAAAGGATGTCATAAAAGCAGTTGCCTAGGATGGTTCTGATGAAAACGAGTTAATGTGACCTCATGCAAGTCACTAAGTCTTCCTGGGACTTAGTGTAACTATCTGTAAAATACATTTTTTTTTCACTAGTCAACGATCATTTCTTTCCATTCTTCCCTGAGTATTGCCTACCTGGCTCTGGGTGTGGCTATGATATCTTAGTGCTATTTCTGTGACTTAGTTGCTTTTCTCTGCATGCAAATTTAATAGCCAATGAAGCATGTTGACAAATGCTCAGTGCTTAGTATATTTTATTCAGATAGGGGGAAATATTATGTGCTCTAGATTCAAAAGCAAGAGGAATGTAAGTTCTAAATATGTGAAACAGATTCTTGAACTAACTTGGTTACAAATTAGAACCACTTGGGAAACTTAAGATACCAATGACCAGGACTTCATCCAGATGTTCTCATTTAACTGGTTTGAGGTTGGATCCAGATATAAGGCATGTAAAAATTCTCTAGGGCAACTGAATATGTGGTAGAGGTTGAGAACCGCTGATCTGTGCTTAATGATGTCTAAAATCAGACATAACTATGTACTTTTAGGATCTTATCAAGCAACGCATGTCCTTTGATCGACATCCGCCCTTTTGGTTAGGATCATCTGTACTCAAAGGAGCCCAAGCCCATGGTAACTTAAGAACAGACACAGTGTTTGTAGCCCATCTCATCAATGTTTTTCCCTTGCTTTTACTCTGAACAGTTACATTATTTGCACTGCCACCTCTCCCCAGACTTGGCCTGCTGGCATCTTATAAAGTGAGATTTTGAGATGGTGCTATGTGAAGTACAGGTATATTGGGAAATAATTGTCAACATAAAAACAAAATAAAAATTCACTTTTTTGATTGTTAACTTTCTCATTTTTAAAATAGCAATTTAAAAACATATCTTTCCATCCAAATGCACAGAAGGGTTAATCTGCATTAAAGATTAATTCCCCGAGATGTTCCACTCTTTAACAGTCTCCTGGCTTCGTTTTTAATATTCTACACTAAAAATAAAGTCTGGTGCCAAATTTCATTTGTTGTCACTTTTTAGTAGTAATTGATTCTAAGATCTAAAAGAACTCATCACATTCATGACTTCTATTCATAAACGAACAGTGCACTTGTTCAAAGAACTAGGATCACAAAATGCAAATAAGAAGAGGGCTTATTACCCAGGCCTATGGAATGTGTTCCAGGCTTCCTTCAGCTCCTCTGAGCTGTATAATTTTTTTTTTACTATTGTTTACTTGGGCTGTGACATAATTCTCAATTTATTAACAGAATGACTGGAATTATAGAAGAATGGTGCTTGGAGATAGTATGTTTCATCCTAATTAGAAAGTTCATTACCATAAGAAACAAAAGCAATATGAAAAGAAAGAATTTTTTCTACCCCTTTGTAGCCCTTGAGATGAAAGTACACTTTTATCGTAGCCCATTTGTGGAGTACCTGAGAACTGTGTATGAAAAATGCCGGGACAATGTAAGATGTTAGGTGGCAAGAACATTACTCAAGGGTGAAGATTTGCCGTCTTCATCCTCAAACAATGTGGACAGATACAAATGGGACGACTGCTCTGTTTGAGTTACTCTGATTCTCAGATAAGTTCCTATAATCCTTCCACCCCTTGATGGTAGCAGGGTACAATGTGACCCATGTGTAGTGGTTCAGTCACTTCTATGGCACCACCTGGAGTATCTGATTCAGGTACCACACTATTATCAGATAGTGGCCTGAATGTACTTGTAGTAGATGTAGAAATTTTTTATTTGGGAATAGGGACAGGCAGGTCAATTGCTTTCTATTCTTCTCTTTTGGGGAAAGAACAAGAAGAGAGAGGTTCCCCACTCTTTACTCCCACCTGCATATAAGAAAAGCTCTGAATTTCTGAATTTCATCCACCAATAACTCTTATATATATATAAAACAATGGCAACCTCAGAGAGAATTTAGCCTTTTAATAATTCAAACTTAGTATGAATTCTGTGAATTAGAAAATCAGACCACTTTCCTCCCCAGGGGAGTCAGACATAGAAAAACTCAGCTTGTGGATTGGGAGGGAGATGAGAAATGTGATTACTTTAAAAACATAAAGAAGGAAGATATGAGTGGATGCCTGTAGCAGGGGATCTCATAGAACTAGAAACACTCTGAAAGCCCCAGATGCCTGGGTATAGGAGTGAGGTGCAGGATCAGGGTGGAGGGTACTATAGACATGGCAGACTAGAGGAGGTCACATAATGCAAGGTCTGCATGTTTGCCTGAGTTGTGAGAATAGCCATTTAACTTTGTGAAAAGTGTATACTGCTTAGGCAAATACATGATTTGGGAAGTATGACTGGTCTTGGAAAAACTTGTGCAGTTGACCAAAGTGTGCCAACTTCCCTCACCATCTCTCCATCTGGAGACACAAACAGTGACTTTAGCACTGTTTTTCATTCCCCTTTGGTTCTTTTTACACTGGATCTATGTGGTAAGCACAGAAAGAGAGAATGGGAGTCAGTTTCCTGCCCAACATGTTCATTTGTCCAAGAGGTTCTTCTTTCCCACCTCCCCTTTGACAGTCACCCTTCTTCAGCTTTACCAAAGGTTTATGTAACTCTTTAGCAAGGTTTATATGAACTTTTGAATTACCTTTTTTTATTACCCTTCCTCGATCTTAACTATGATAACCTCCAGAGCACCAATCAAAGGAACAATTGGAAATAATGAAGTTGGGAGAGACTCCCTTAAGCAGAGCACTTAAGCAGGGCATGTGTCTTCCGTACCTCAGACACAGGCCATATGTGGTGTCAGAAAGCAAGTGTGCAGGTCCTCGTTGCAATATTCTGAATTCCAGAGTGATAGCAATTTTTGTTTAATGATTTCATTTTTTACAAACCCCCTTGGTTGTCGATGAATGTGTTTCTTCTGAGGAAGAGCTCTTTGTGAACAAAGCAAACAAAGCATAAAAACAAATATTGAAAGTAGCAGTACTTTATATCATCCTTGCAAAAAACTCTTGGCAGAGATCCATGCCCTTACTCTCAGGTTTAAAAAGTGAGGTGTCTGTCAAAAAGATGTATATTAACACATGTATTAGAATTGAAACCTGAAGTCAAGCTGTTTCTAACAAAAAGTAAGGCTGTCAAATCAGTTGTTCAATAGGTAGGCCCTTCCTCATTAATTATGTTATATCAAGGACATCTTCCATGAATTGAATCTGCTAGATCTGCAACTCCAAAGTTTCAACAAAAAATGTAGGTCATGTTATAAAAAAATTTGTATTAGCAGATGAGTATTAAAATTAATAATGTCTTTTTTATTTTTCCAACCATTTGAGTACACAGAGTTAAATAATGCCTTTAAATGAAAAACACAAGTATAATGTGAACAATTATTTGAAATGTCTTGGGTGAAAACTTTTTGATACAATCCCTAGAACTTGATAAAGTAAATGACTTTAATTAGTGAGTATCGAGTGCTTTTGAACAACAAATTTATATTTTCCAAAATGAATTAAAAGATCTGATCATTAAAATTAATCACTAATACTAAAATTAATCAACTAATTAAATGTATTTGACAAAACAAAAAATGAAAATTAATTGAATTAAATTATTAAATGTATATATTAGTGTAGTTTTATTAATATATAACATTACATTAATAATTAGGCTAATACATTTTAATATGTAATAGTACATATATTTGATATATAATTAAATATTAATATTTGATATGTAATATTAAATAATAGATCACCCTATGATTTTTGTCATATCACTCAAAATTTTTCAGATAATCAGTTGACATTATTATAACACAGTCCATCTATTTATTTGTGTGAGCAATGTTTTCAGTACATGTCTATAAAAGTAAAAAATACAAATCAAATTGATGCTGAACCCTAGTAATAAGTTATATTAGTCAAAGTTTATATGAACTAGATCAACAATAAGAATAACAAAAAACATTAAGAACTGCATTTTTAATGACATGTTACTTTAATCATTTACCAAAATTTCTAATCTACATATGTGGTTTTAATTATTTGTATACTGCCAATGCTAACTATATATTACTACTAATAATTATATTTTCTCCATTCAGAAGAATTATTTGCAACCTTCTGGCAACAAGATTGCTTTTAAAATTCCCATTTATGTACTTTTTTGTTTGTTTCAGAGATCTCTGAGAGGGTAATCAGGACAAAATATATCATGATTGAATAATAGCAGGGGAAGTGGAAGGCAAAAATGAGTTACCGAAGAAGGGATGGGGTGATGATTCTGACTAAGAAGATCTTGGGGCTAGTTTTTTAAATGAATGATGATGGGTATCCAATTTTTATGGCATTCAAATTCCACTGGACACGTTGAAGAGTAAAGTGTAAGAGTTTTATTTTAAATATTGATATACTTCCTTGGTAACTGCTTAAATTTATAATATAATGAGAAAACGTTAGTTTGAAAAATGTGAAAATGGTACATCATTTTTCAAAATTTTGGAGAGGGATGTTTGAGCAAAGTAGATTGTTTTGTTTTGTTTGTTCTCTTCCAAAAAAACCTTCCTTCAAGATTCTCACTGTTTCCTCTTGACTTGACGTACTAAAACTCACTTTGGTGCAGGCGACTATTGATCACTTATTCTTCCCACAGGGTATTTGTGCTGTATAAGAATTTCTTGGAAATAATAATGCAACCTAAAGAATGATGTTAGAATGAAAAATTTAAGCCAAAAACAGAGACATTTTGTAGAAGAGAGATGGTTTCCAGGACTTAGACTGACAGTGTCAAGATTTGCTGGGCAGGCCCTGACTAAGGTAATAGGACTGTGGGAAGAGCCCATCCAGAGAGAGAGAGGCTCTAGTAATTATGTGGAACAAATAGAATTTCACTTAAACTCATGATTAAGGAAATGAACCTCGGTAGGTTATGTGTTGCTTTTTCTATTTTAATGATATTTCTAACAATGCCAACTTCAGCATTCTGATACGTGTGCATACACACCCAAACTATGATCGAAACTAGTTCTGGAGTAAAGAAGGGGAAAAATCAATACCTTTAAAAAGAAACCAATCATAGCCGGGTGCAGTGGCTCAAGCCTGTAATCCCAGCACTTAGGGAGGCTGAGACAGTAGAAGCGCGAGTTCAAAGCCAGCCTCAGCAACGGCGAGGCGCTAAACAACTCAGTGAGACCCTGTCTCTACATAAAACACAAAATAGGGCTGGGGATGTGGCTCAGTGGTCGAGTGCCCCTGAGTTCAATCCCCGGTACCAAAAAAAAAAAAAAAAAAGAAACCAATCATTTGCATTTAGGGTTTTTTGTTGTTATTGCTGTATTAAATTGCATTCACTCCCCCAACTTATCTCTGTGAAACACTGTAGATTTTTTCTCCCATCTAAAAAAATAAATTCTACTAAACAGGTCAAGGTCATGGCTCCATGACTGCCTTTTAAAAAATTGGTTATTTTTAGTTATGCATGACAGTAGAAATTATTTTGATATAATCATACAAGCATGGAATTGCATTGACTCTTAAAACTGTTGCTTGGGAGTCATGGGTGGTCTTTTTTTTTTTTTTGTACCAAGGATTGAACCCAGGAGTGCTTAACCATTGAGCAACACTTCCAGCCCTTTTTTTATTTCTTGAGTCTTGCTCAGTTGCTGAGGGCCTTACCAAGCTGATGAGGCTAGCTTTGAACTTGTGATCTTCCTGCCTCAGCCACCTGAGTCGCTGGGATTATAAGCATACACCAGTGTGCCACATGTGGGTGGTCAATGATGCAGGGAGATATGCCAGCTGTGCACAGATACATCTGTACGATTCTGGGGAGATACTTGTATTTACCATATTGAGGAATGATCAGAAGCATCATTTTTATAAACAAAGAATTGTAATTTACAAACATGGTTGTCCTCAACACAAGTATAATTTATCCTGCCTGTTACTCTGGATTTCTGCAATTGTCAAGGCCTTGCCGAATGTGAAGATATCCTTGCACTGAGAAAAAAATTGTGACTGCCTGTTAAGTGCCAAGTATAAGGAATTTTATATGACATAAGATGTAGTTTTTCATCAAATCCAAAACCCAGCTGGATAGACAGGATTTGTTCTTAAAGAAATGAAAGACAATACAGAATCATTTTTATTACCATTTGTCCTGTACTATAGTTTATGTAAAGAGGTTTTCCATGGCATGGTATAAGACTTCATTGGAGCCTTCAAATAAGGGTAAGACTTTGAAAGTCAACAGGACCTCCAAGCAATAGGAATATGCACACACAGTGTTTGTGTTTGTGCATATGTGTGTGTATACATACATACGTGAACTTATTAATTGTTCACTCACAACCATGTGAATTTTACTTTTAAAATCAGTCTGGTTTATAGCACCATTCTGAGCAATAATGATCTTCACCATTCTTGCACTCCTACCATATGTCAAACATCATAATAGACACTTTAAGTAAATACATTTTTCCTAACTCATTCATGATCTTCTGTGGCCAATTTGTCTATGGACCATTTAAAACACATATATACTGGAGAATCTAAAATGAGTGCTTTCCAGTCCTTTTGAGAGTAAAATAAGACATTATCAAGGACTATGGAGAAGTTCATTATAATAAAAGCTGACTTTATATTGTATGTGTTAACATTGACAAATACATGAAGTGAAATACAATTTGTCTCATGACTCATTAACCAAAGGTTATCAAGGGACATGTAAATGTTGCCTCTCTTCCTTTCACTCTCCTATCCTAGTCTGAAGTCTGGGCATCTTTTTAATCTCCCCCATAAAAATGCTCAATACACACATGGCCAGAGATATATAAATATATGATGCATGAGATATATAAATATATGATGCATGCACATGCTTCACTGGCTACATTGCTTTATCCTCTAACATGGAAACAGATGATAGCTCTTCAGTGGATAACTGCAATGACAACAACAAAGTCCAGGGAAACCCAGGATCTTGCTTCCTTCATTTGGTTTGGTAATAGAGTAGCAGCCTCCAGTGGTAACCCTCTAACCTGACTACACTCCTGGAGAGAGCTTAAAACATTCAGATCCTCATGTTCTCTCTGATAAGTGGGATGCTGATCCATAATGGGCAGGGGAAGGAATAGAGGAACTTTGATTGGGCAAAGGGGTGGGGGCATGGAGGCAGGAAAGATGGTGGAATGAGATGAACATCATTACCCTAGGTATGTAAATGTATAACTGCAGATGTGGTGTGACTCTACATCATGTACAACCAGAGAAATGATAATTTGTGCTCCATTTGTGTATAATGAATCAAAATGCATTCTGCTATCATGTATAACTAATTAGAACAAATTAAAAAATTTAAAACCATTCAGATCCATTGTGCTTATTCCAAACTTAATATAGTCTCTTGATTCACCCCAGGAATCGATTATTTTAAAAATTTCTTCAGATAATTTTAATGCATTTAGTCAATCTACAAATTGAGTGTTCAGGAACAATTTGTACAATGAGTATAACAGAATCTTGGCCAATTTAACAGGATTGCCTTTTTCCTTTGCCCTACGATCCTACAATATCATATTTCTGTTGAGTTACGTAACAATTACGTGTATCTCTCTGTGGAATCTAGTCATGGAATTTAGCACACAGGTAGATAAGAGAATAGGACAGGATCTGAGCAAGGCAAGTGAAATGGTAGGCCAAGAAGCAGAATTGATGGCAAGCTAAGGGACAGGAAGACCTACCAAACACAAAACGCTAGCACTGAGGCGCTGCTCACCCCATTACCAGGACTCGAGCTCACAGGAAGACAAAGGAGGTCAAACAGTATGAGCATCAAGCAGATCATGAAGCTGAGGCTTACAGCCTGCCCCTCAGAGGAAACCACTTTGCTTTCTGCTTCTGTGAGAACCAGAAGTGGCCCTTTTGGCACTAACATCAATGAAATGATCTGTTTAGGGATCTGTATCCTCCACCCAGCCAGGACCATCTGTAGGACAAAACTTGTGTCCATCTCTCCCTGTGTTCTCAGGTCCAGCCGAGTGCTTGTCAGTGCTCACTGAACCAAATTAGACTGAATCAAAGACTCATGGGAGACTGACCCACAGTATTGCTCAAGAATCTTATAAAGCCTTATCCACAAGAAAGAAGTGTTTTAACTTTGGAATCCTAATTGCAATGCTACTTTTTTGGGGGGGCTGGGAGGGTACCAGGGATTGAACTCAGGGGCAGTTAACCACTGAGCCACATCCCGGCCCTATTTTGTATTTTATTTAGATACAGGGTCTCACTTGCTAAGTTGTTTAGCACCTTACCATTGCTGAGGCTGGCTTTGAACTCATGATCCTCCTTCCTCAGCCTCCAGAGCCAGTAGGATTACAAGCATGTGCCACTGTGTCTAGCCAATGCTACTTTGAATAAAGATCAATAAAAATGGGAACACTTTAAGTCTGAATTGTATTTGACCCATAATCCTTCACATTTATTCCAAAATACATAGATTCTATGCCTTCCCTAAAGTGTTATTTCAGCCCTGAACAAATTTCAAACTACTTGTTCTTTTCTAGTCTCAGTAGTTGGCTTTAAAGTGGTGGAGGAGTGTTCTCATTTATTTTCCCCAGTTTGACTTTTGTGGCACTTCAAATGACTGACTAATTATATACACCTAGCATTTCAGTTGTAAGTTGGCTTACTAGAAGAGCAGAATGTGCTGTGGACTTATGCATCATAGTGGAAATCTGAGAAGGTGGTGCTGATTTAACAGCTCCTTCAGCTTGTGCTGGAGTAACAGTTCCCTTAAAGCAGCAGTGGGTGTGTTTGTTTCCCACTTAAGAGTTGAGCTCCTCAATGTGTATCACACATCTTAAATCTCAATATGCTTCTCACTGTTTTAGCTCCCAAAACCACCAAATTCAAACTGTCCCAAGAAAAGCAATACCTCCCCTTCCTAAACTGCTCATCTTACCATTTCTATATGTGATTCTTCCACTCATAAGGAAACATAATGGCATCAGTAATTAGAAGTGTGTAGACCGTTATCCTCTATCTATGTACAATGAGTCAATTTATACTGTCAACATGTAAGCCTAAATAAAACAAGAATAAAAATTTAAAAAAAAAAGTAGCTGTGGTTTAATTCATAAATAAAAAAAAAAAAAAGAAGTGTGTAGACCAAGAGAGCATCAGTATAAATGTGTATGATAAAGAATTCAAGGAGCCTCCTGAACTTATTATTTTCATAAGAATTATTTTATTTTCATAGGAGTTTTTATTTATATTATTTTACTAGGACAGTGAGTCTCCTTTGAGTTGCCAGAGACAGAAACCCAAATCAATTCACTTAAGCAAAAGGAGAATGTATTGGCTTACGTAGCAGAGAAGGCTACTGAGGTAATCCATAACATTGAACTGAGAACTTAAGGAATCAGGCCTCAGGACAAGTTCAGGGGAATTACCTTCAGGTTTTTATCTTCCCTTGACTCTTTCTGTATCTTTTTGGCTTTATCCTGCAGATAGGCAGGATCTCTCCACTTAGAGTAGAACAGTGTTGCTGGAAGACCCAGATTCACACTTTCTCTACTTGGTAACCTCAGTAGAAAAAAGCATATTTTTCCATATATCAATCTAGGAAAAAGATTTGGATTGGTCCCACATGAGCCGTATCCCCATCCCTTCCATCAGAGTTTATCAGACCTCACTGTGCATAAGAAGTACCTTCAGTGCTTTGAAAACTCTGATTCCCAGGTACCATTACCTGAAATTCTAACTTGGTAGTTAGGAAAACCACATGAAATGGGGACAAGATGGTATTCCAAAACAATGAAACACTAGCCAAACAAAAAATAAACCCATAAAAGAACTTCTTTCATATAAGCACCATTTCATGGAATTTGTAATTCCATGAAAATTCCACCAGCATCTGTGTGGAATGGCAGTAATATATATGTGTATATATATGTATGTATATATATGTAAGTATACATATGTACATATGTATACATATATACATATGTATACATATGTACATATGTATACTTACATATATGTGTGTGTATGTATATGTATATAGAGAGAGACAGAGAAGATGAAGCATTTTGTATGAAAACATTAAAGCAATCCTCAGCTCTCTAGTTACAAATGACAAATTCATTAGCTACTTAAGTGCCTTATCCCTTGTCTACGTGGGTAAATAATGGACCGTATCAACTTGAAAATGAATTTTTAAAAGGCCACAACAATCTCAATTGAAGAAACACACCCCTCTATGACATTGCTTAGACATTTCTTCAAAACACAGATGAAAAATCATATTCACCTACCTGAGAAATGTTATTCAGACTGTTGTTGACATTGCAATTAAGACTTTTTGGTACAGTAACAGCAGAGGAAGTGATTTTAATGTCCCAGAAATTAGTTCAGTACTGTGGTCCTGGTATTAGTAACATGCAATTATTATCAATGAAGACAGAGAGCCAGTCATTCAACAATGGTATCGGGTACCTATGAAATGCAAGGAAGACTAAAGTCCCTGCCCTCATGGAGCCTTCACTTTAGTGGAGAGGTAGATGATAAACATATACCTACACAGTTAAATGTCCAATAGCCACAAGTGCAATGAGGATAATGAAGCTGGGTAAAAGGAGTAACAAGAGGTGCTCTGTGGATGAAAGGTCAGGAAAGGACATTCCAATGATAGATCCTGCAATAAAGGGGAAACACCAGCCACAAAGAGGTCTGGGAGACAAGCACAAAGGCAGAGCCTGTTCAAGCCACTGTGACTGTAGCAGTAGGTGCTGGTAATGAGACTGTAGAGGTGGGCATGGGCCAGATAATTGTGGGCCTTACAATCCACGGGCAGTGGCTGGGGCTGTATTCTAAGTGCTGTAGAAAAATTTGGCAAGTGGCTGTGATGAGATCAATTCTAACGTTTCAATAAGAAGAGGATAGGAACTAATGTTAATCCACCAAAATGGGAAGTCAGGACTGAGGAGAATCCCCGGATTGGTCAGTTGGTCAGTTGTTACTGTTTTAAATAGAAAGAATATCAGAGTTATCTTTGAGAAAGGTGTAGGTAGACTGTTGAGGAGGAAGCTGGACAGCAGAGGAGCAGAAGGGAGTAGGTAGTGAGGAACATCAGGCAACAGACCCAAAACCACCCCATTGAGGTGGTCCTGGCCTCAGGATGGCCATGCCATCCACTTTGCCTTCAGTGATAGGTCTGAATACAGAGGGGGATTTGCTTCTCCTCAACTCTTTCAGGAATACCCTACTACTGCCTCCCCACCTGAGAGAGGATAGAGGCCAAAAGATTTTAACCAGGGCAGAAATTGAACTTTTAATATTCAAAGGGCATGTCTGCATTTATTTGAATGTAAATCACAAAGCAACGTTTATGCATGGTTTTCATCAGGAACATTGATCTCGTCTTCACCATCTCTTGAAAATGGCTGTTCCAAATTAATTAGACTCTCAAGAGAGCTCAGGATTCATGTAGGAGAATAATTAAATTAATAGCTTCTTAGACCCTGTGATCTATTTCTCACAAAGGAAATAGAAATAAGTTTTTTTTTGCATCAGGAGTTCTGTTGTTTTGATTATTTTGAAAGGGTTTCTGTTTTTCTTTGGGGTACAGTGGCCACCAGGGATTTTATCAACATATTTCCAAGTAATTGGGTGAGTTAGTCATGACTAGAAGAAACATACATGAACTGGAGGATTTTGGAGTTATGTAAATACAGTCATTTAGCTTCTTGGAGTATAAGCAATGTTGTAATAAAGAGATTGACATTAAATTTAAGAAGAAGTAGTTACAGACTCCAATAAAAGGATATTTCCTTCCCTTTCTCATTCTCATCCTCAGGCAGATACGCAGTTAAAATACCTACTGTATGCACAAGGTTGTGTGGTGCATATGGAATGGTGATCCCTAGTATCAGCAAGGAAAGAGCCAGCTGAGTGAGAGAGAGAAGCACATAAGACTCAGTGATAAACAATCTAGAGTAAGATACAACTAAGAGTTATAACCATGTGTAATAGAATATGTCAAAGAATGCTCCAGGTGTGTGGAATTATTTACTATTCCCTAAAAACAGATCTTTTTCAGGCCTATCAAATGTCAGTATAGGCTTTAGTTGTCATTAAGATAGTCATATTTATGTAGATTCCATGTCTCCAAACCACATCTTTTTATTTTCTAGAGAATTTAGTCCAAACACTTGACATCCCAGATGCATAGCTACAGCCCTCCCCTCTGCCCACCCTCCACCCCATGTAAGACATAGGAAACCCAATTCAAATTGGCTTGAGAAGAATAGGAAATTCTTTAGCTTATCTAACCAGTCCAGGAGGAGGTCTGCTTTTTACTCATGAGTACTGCCCACCCATGATCTGACTTGTTGTGCCACACTCTAGGACTGGCCCTTGCCTTCCACTCCTCAGTTTGACTATCAAACTATGCTAAAAAAAAAGGCTGGATCAGCACAGAGGACGGGGAAGCAGATTCAAGTGCAGAGCCAAACAGTCGAGGCTGGGATGAACTAACCAGGGAAAGTCTGAGAATAAGATTCAGGGAACTGAGTCAGGTTCTGAAGGGAGTGTGGACATGGTAAGAGGACATGGAGATGTGGGTACCAAGGCCCAGAAAAAACTGGACAACCAAAGAGGACCACTTCAACTGCTTTCACCCAAGAATGTGCCTGTGCTGTGTTTTTATCCTCCTATCCTAAATAGCCCTTGGCAGAACTTCTGTGCTAACAGTAAAGTAATGTCTGAATGGGACTGAGATATTTTGGAAATAAAAGATGATGCAAATGAGTAATCATCAGTATGACTGCAACTCAGAGATTTAAACATGGGATCTTAATTCCAGATCTAAGTCATTGTACATCCCACAGAAAGGAAAACAAGGTAATTTTTATGGACTTCCAGAAGAATAAGATATGGATTCTACTCTTCAGGGGCTCGAATACAGCAGAATCACTTTGCACTGGAGGTTGGGTGGCTCTTTATGGCCATGAACAACAAGCATATGGCCTAAGAGTGCTTGCCTTCCAGCAGTCAGATTTCCAGTACCCCCAGGCCGGCACAGCCACAGCTGTAATTGGTAGACAACGAGTTTACAAGTTTGCTTGTCCTTGTAAAATTGAGCGTGACAAGCCAATGAGGGGTGGAGCTGTGTCTGTTGTCAGCACATTTAGAATTCAAGAAAAGCAAAGTGTAGATTTGAGAATTTGATTTGTGAAGCTCATAACTATTCATTCATTTCTTAACCATACTTCGTTAAATTTAACAGTCGTGTGACTCTGAATTCACAGATGACAACGGCAACATATTTTAGGCAATAAATTACTAGCTGCTTTAAGAAACAGGACTGATTTAACAGCGGATTGTGTAGTAGTAATAGAAGCACTAAAATCTGTCTTTCCACCTCCAAGGGGTTTATTTTAAAGGTTTATATTGCAACAATAAACATTCTTTTAATCCTCCACCATGCAAGCAAGTCCACTTTCAGAAGCATTCATTTACTTGTCTGGTAATAAACAGTAATTTATGACACAGGATATCGATTTACATTTATACTTTCTCTCAATGGATTGAGCATATAATGGTCTTTGGTTGTTCTTGTGGAAAGTGCTTTACAATTCTCTCATGTCTGAAGCAAAAAAATATTGCCTGTATTTAAAAAATAAATAAAATCCTGAAAGTTGGAGGAGGGCCTGGAATAGGTTTGAGTTACAAAGTCCAAGTTATCACCAACGGATGTCCACTTAACATTTGCTTTTTGTGCTAAATGCCGCTGATGTACATATTTATGATAATTATTGCATCTCTTTTCACTTTATTTTATTTCTATCAGCAATGAGTGTTCCTTTCTTTCTTCCACAACTCTTTCATCTTCCCAAAGGTGTCCAAACAAAATAGCTCACTTGGTCAGCTAAGAACTTCAAGGAGGAACAGGACTCCAGTGAAGGCATAGCTGCTATCACAAACCAACAAGCTCAACTTCTGTCACCCACTGAAAAAAATACCAGTTGGCAAGGGATCACTGGGCCTGAACGGATTATGTTCCTAGTGGGAGGGTTAAACTTATGCTAATGAACACATTCAGGATTCTGGTTTGGTATTTATGTAATTATGTCATTGGCTGTGAAATGAGACTCTTGCCCTCCGAGATACCTTAAAAGGACATTATTTTTCTTCTCCTAATACCTGAGACCCCCACAAAGACAGCCTTGTGCACCTGTTGTATGCAACCAGGTCTTTTATAAGGCTTTCCCTAAGGGTTATATCTAGGTGTATGACAAAGGGATCCATGTGGGAAAGCATTTATGCAGCAGGTACAGGTAGGGTACTACAAACTCAAGAGTACAGAAAATATATTTATTTATTTTTCTACTAACAATTTAACTCTGGGTCTTAATTAAACTACATTTTGGTGAATGTAAACCTCCACCCTCTAGTGCTCTTCCCATGGGGTTTGCCAAGGTTGTAGGAGTCAGTAGGGGTCCCCTGGCCCTCAGATGTCTCTCCCTACATCATCCCAATCCATGTCATCATACACAGATTGCTGGCTTTAGTTTAACACAACACCCAACAAACTATGTCAAGGCTGGAAGTCCTGAGTCTTCGTTCCTCCTAGGTTCTGCTGCTCCTTGGTGCTTCCAGAAACTAATTCATAGGTTCTAATGCTCAAGAACCACCTACCTCTCTCCTGCCCTACTTAGAAAATCTGTTTTTAACCTTGCAAAACATTTCCCTTTCTCCTTATTTTCATAAAAAAATGTACATAGACTTCTCTTTCTTCTCCCTAGGCCCTGGAGAATCTATTTTTATCTTGGGGAAATCCTTTTCCTCTCCATATTTTCCTCATAAGTACTTTTATCTTCTTAATGCCATTACTCTCTATGGGGTATTGCTACTGTAAACAAAAGCCAAGAATGGTGGTTTCTTTAAGCAATCTTTCTTTCCTTTCTCTGAAAGGGAAGAGAAAATATACAATATAGGGTAAAAATCATAAATCACTATTGCAACAAATTATCCTTGTATAGACACATATATTCTCAAAGCCAGATGGCTGGTTGGTTCATTTTTTCACTGGGGAAAAATAACACTAGACCAAAGGACCTGCAAATCTTATGCACTGAGCAATTTATTAATTTGTCACAGTGTCCAAAGTAAAAAAAAAAAAAAAGAACTACATGAAGTTTACTTTAATGTGCCAAGGAGAGAGAGTGAAGAGGGGATCAGTTTCCCAGAAATCTTTCAAGGAATCTGATTGTCCTACTTCTATTCCCAAATTGTACCTTACATATATGATTATAGGATTTTTGCAGTGATCTTTTATCCCTTAACATTAGTCAAATTCTGCATTATAATTTCTTTTGCATAGACCCATATTTATGAACAGAAATTACAGAACTAACAGATGTTATCTTGACCTATGTCTTCATTAAGACATGAGTGGCCACTCTTTTTGAAACTGTCTTCTGAATCCCACAGAAACTCTCTTTCATAGTTCTGCCTTTCTGATATTTCCCCCTTGAAATTCTTTATGAGTTTTCCCCCCTTTATCTACATATGAATACTCATCCATGTGCAATTCCAGGCTTTGATTCTGTGTCTTCTGTTCCTCTCATAGGATGATCTCACCTACTCTAGGAGTTTTAACCACCAACAATGTGTTAATGACTCATCCCTTCCCAGCTCCTGAAGTTTGTACCTTTATATCCAAATGCATGTTGAACACCTCCATATCAATGTTGCATGCTAACTCAAACTTAACATTGCCAAAGAAGAAAGCCTCAATTTCTATTCTATTAACCGGTACCCCTCTTTATGTTTCCTTTTATCAGCCACACAGGTATGATTCCCATTCCTGCTTCTTAATTTTGGCCAACCCACTTAGGCACACAAAATCAGTACCTATTCTAAGTAGTTGCTACAACTGCTCCAGATTTACACTCTGCCTTTTGTTATCGCCTTAATCCAGCTGTCTCTGAAACTCCAGATTTGCCTGCATGGTTCACTTATGACCCTGCCAGTTTGCTGATCATTGGTCTTGCTTTTCACATCTTGGACTTCAACTTAACTTTCAGTACTTGATACTGTCCTATCTCTGATTGTATTTTCTCATGAACTTTGGAAGAAAATGCTCTTGACCACCTGGGCTCTCTAGGCTGCTCCCTCTGATGACAGATGAGATAGACCTCCACCTTCCAGACAGCTTGACTCCTCAATTTCCTTTACCTCCTCATATCAAGTTAACAGCTAAGCCACATTGTACCTGTCCTGCAGTCTTCTTAACACCCCTGCTACATCACCTTAAGTTGAGCCTTTATTCTTTCTTCCCTAGATTATTCGGACAGCTTCCTAATAGTCTCCAGTTTCCTATTTTGTTCCCTACCCAGCAGCCAGAATGATTGTTCTAAAACATAATACTGATCATTCCTTTGCTTAAAACCCATTGGAAAATGTTTGCATACTGATATCATAAAGCAAAATCCATGAAATGTTTAAAGCTATAGATTTTTATTTCAACCCCAGAGATGGTAATTCAGTGGCTCTGAGATGGGGATGTGGCATCATTATGTGCAAGATTACCTTGGGAAACTGACATCCAGCCTCCCTAGCACAGCCCCCAGTTCTGTCATGGCCTGCCTCTACCCACATTTTCATCTCATCTCCTGCTCCAAGAGAGCTGGAGGCTATCACTTATCTTTCTATATCCTAGGGCTTATTACAGGGCTTGATGTTCATTGGCATTAATGGACAACTGCAGGATGACACCAGTATTATCAATGAGCCAGAGATGTTTTTAAGGTCGTTAAGGACCCTGGAGCTATAGTTTAAAGAATTCCTTTGTAATTATACATGCCTTAATTCAACGTATTTCTTTCCTCAATTCCCTGTTCAGTGCTATTTTTGTAAAGTACTAGACAAAATAATTCCTCACCCTACTTGGTATTTACACCTTTAAAGTATTTATAGATTGCCTTTATATCCTCACTTAGTCATCACTTAACTAAGCAGTATGAATTTCTACACTACTTTAGAAATCCATCCCTTCATAAGGTGATAACTTTTCCTAAATTATTTCATTCCTTTATATATTTTTCAAGTTGTGGTTTTTCTGCTTCAAAGAATAGATTGTAAGCCCTTTGAAGATAACGATTTTAATTAGCAGTTATGACTTTGGTTTCACCATTAACCTCTACCATGCTTGACATAGACCTGGGCAAGGGGAGGAAAGATGTAGGGACAATAAGTCCTCACTCCTTCCCCCCACCTCATCCTATTAACCTATGTTTAAGGTGTTCCTTACTGCTACCCCAGGTGTTTTGGGTATCTGTATTTTTCTGATTGAACAGCAAATAAGCTTGTTTAATATGTATTAAGAAAAAAAGTAGGAGAAAATGGAATACTTTGCATTGTTTTACATCTCTAGAAAAGGATTGCCCACACATCATATAACTTAATGAGAAATGGCAAAAACAAACAAACAAAAAAGAATGATACTTCTATCAAGCAGTTTAAGTTACCATTCTGGATCTCTATTACAAGAAGTTGTATTTGGTGAAAAGCCAATGAAATGTATTAAAATGCAATGTCTAATGCATTCAGAACTGTACGTTTCATTTGATTCTGTGAACGCCCATATAGGAGCCGGAAAAAATATTCATTCAGTTACTATAATCACATGAAAAACACAGGACCTACTTCAATAAATCCTTGATATTTCATATTCTACCTGCCCTCCCCTGACAACCCCCACTAGCAGCCAGTTCTCTTCTAAACCCAGGTATGCATGAAGAAGGGGTTTTGTCAGCAAGGGAGTAATTCTTGAGTCCAACAACATGAAAAGTCACAGAACTCCTAAATTTCAACACAGCACTGTGATTGTTTGGCATACTAGAAAGAAAAAAAAAAAAAAGACCCTGTGCCACTGGAGGATGTACATAAAGACCAGGTTAGCATTTGAGAGCCAAAGAACATGGGAGAAATGTGGACATGCAGAGAAAAAAAGGGAAAGTGGAGATAGGAGAATGGTGAATTTGAGAATCAACAGGGATAACAAACCACAGGAATTCAAAAGCTTGGCATAGATAGGATGAAGGGCATGGAAAGAAAGAAGAGAGAACAGCTCTATCACTGAAGAGTGGGCGACAAGTGGCATTAGCACATACCTCAGCCACCTTAAAGCCAGCTGTGAGTGCCCATTAGCACATTTAGTGCAGCTCTATCACAGGACTGAAAGAAGCTGCTTCATCTTCCTGTGGCCCTTTGCCATTTCCATGGGGGTCTGTAGCCATAACTGTGTGGAATGTGTAGTAAATCATTCATATTTATATAGGAGACCCAAATTCCATCATGATAAGATGGCCGGACATTTTCTCCGTTGAGGAAGACATGGAAATATATATTACACTTCACAAATTTGTGATTTAGATAGACCCTTAACAAGGAAAACAAAATAGAAACACACAAAGCCTCTGATACAACCCAAGCTGCAAAAACAAAACAAAAACAAACAAAAAACTGATGATGAAAAATAAATGTATGTGAGAGGCCAGGGATATCAAATTTGGATTCATTCATATTTTTTTAATGTTTAACCCAGCCCATGTACCCAGAATATCTTGCCTCTATTTTAATACCTATTATTTTGTCTTCAGGTCAATTAAAAGAAATTTTCCCAAAAATAGTTTCCTCAGACCGTTATATCAAATCTCCCTCTAAAATAGGAATAAATGATCGACTCTTTCTCAGTATCAGTTAAAGTTACAGTTCTGTTAGGGGAAGCTATTGATCCAATTTTCTGTGACTTGATCTTGCTTAGGCAACAGGAAATATAGCTTTTGACTTCTGGCTCCCCACATTTCTCCTAAAGTGCCAGCCTCAGATTTTCTATTTTAATTTAATCCTTTTACACTGATGACAAGATTCTCCTGCTATTTGCTTCCTCTGTACAGCCTATACTCTGTATTTCAGAACAGTAACAAACTAAGCTTACATTTCCTTTGTACATAAAAATTCTCCCACCAAATCCTTTCAAGCTGGTACATCTATAGCAAAACATAACAAAAAGTGCCAAATAATGTTGATGACAGGCAATAGCATAAGGCTAAATGACCACTGCTTTCATCCTTCTCCTCCTCCTCTGTGCTTTCCTATTATCCTTGTATAGCAATAGCAGTGACTATTCAATCCCCCCACCTCAGGTCAACCTTTTTTAAGGTAGCAGAGGATGCTTCTGTCACTCGGCCTGTGAAGATAAAAAGGAATTTTAACTGTTGAACCTTTCCAGCTTCTCTAATGAGCCTGGATGATCTTTGACCCAAGAAATTGGTGGTCCATCTGTTCAAGAGGAGCTTGACTCCTGCAAATGGTTGGCTCTCATCATAGAAGGCATTTCAACACATAGCCTCCATCTGGTCACTGCTGCTCAGTAATCTAAAAAGAGACTTGGGAATGTGGGGGAGAGTGACATTTCCAGCTAACAGTAATTATTTCTAAAAGCTCTCAGCTTCTTTCACATTTCCTCCTCCTCCTGACACTTCTATTTCCCACAGAGGACTTTTAGAAAATGAGATTATTGGTAGAATCTTTAGATAATTTATATTAAGTAAGATGTTCTTTTGCTAAACTTCCTTGGTTTAGGCAACCCTGATTTTTGGTCTGTTTGCCTGTGTGTTAATTTTAACTCTCCTACTCAATTGTTGTGGGTTCCTGCCCGAACTGTTTTATGGTCTGACAGACACTGCCCAAATCTGAAGCACATATGATAAAGCCAAGTGAGCTCCCTAAGCCTGAGTCTGATCCATGATGCAATGTCTCTCCCTGTTTTATATGCCTGATGATTGATAAAGGGTAGTGCATGTACATCCATGATGCTCCTGTCAACTTTGACTAATGTGGATAAAATTGTGGTATTCTCTGCTTCATGGTTGTGAACACTGTGTAGCTCAAATGGTCATGAAGGCTTTTCATCTGTGATTCTGCTTCTGCTAATTTAAATCAGGAACAGCACTCTCTCTAGTGGCCTCCAGTGCGAATGGATAAGGGAAGTTGAAGAAAATCGTCTAGGAGAACTTATACTCAGTCCTGCCTATCAACAGATGATTCCTTGAGATTCCTTTCCTTCAAGGTTCTCCTTGGGTAGATAAAGGTTTTCTGAAGCCAGAGGCAGTTGCAGACATTGTCTGACCACTTCAACAGACTAGATCATAGTGAGTAGAAGTCAAAGCAAAGTTTCTTCTGCAAGAAATAGTTTCTCCTGAATCCTGCTAGAACAAAGAGGACTCTGAACTTCAGGTTTCAGTTCAGTGGTAACTAGTGATGAATTCTGCCAAAGATCTTACCTTACCACATACTTATGTTAATTAAGTCTTGAAGTACCCAAGCCACGAGTCACCACTGTATCATCAATGTTGAAATTTTAAACAAAAATAGTTCTCTCTACTCCACATCAACTTTGTAAATCTGAAGTGTAACAGCTAAAGGGGAAGTTTTGAGAAATGTGTACTTAGATCACAGCACAGGAAGCCTAACTGTGAAGGTCCCAAGGTGCTAAATATACTCTTACACTTAGGGATGAACATTGCTCAACTTTGCAGAGCTGAGTTATAAAAGCCAGAGCCTAATTTAGCATATTCTGCCTTTCGGATGTCTTATACACCCATGAACGTTTGTTTGTGAACACACAACCATGCATACACTGTGTGTTTGGGAAAATATCAGTGCATTTTTAAATTCCATCTGAAAAGTATCTCAGAGTAAGATGTTTCACTGCCTCATTATTCCTTCTACATGATGGCCATCCACTGCACAGGGCAAATGTTTTGCTACTATTTTTTTTCTCTCTCTCCCTCTTTCTCTGTGTGTATATATGTGTGTGTGTGTGTGAGATACTGAAGACTGAACCCAGAGACCCTCTACCTCTGAGCTATATCCCCAGTCCCCTGCCCCTTCCGCCCCGCCCCCCAGCCCATCTGCCTTGTTTTACATTTTGGAAACAGGTTCTTGCCAAGTTGCTGAGGCTACCCTGAACTTCTGATCCTCCTGCCTCACTCAGCTTCCAAAGTCACTGGAATTATAGGTGTGATCCACCACACCTGGTTCACCACTGTTTTCTTTATCACAAAGTTGGTGGTAGTAGCTTTTTGTCTGTATAGACATGCTTCCAATTCTGATTCTTTCACTTACTGTCTTTGTGATCTTGAGCAAGTTTCAGATAGTGAATAAGGAGATGTTGATGGAGCTGAGGGGTGTGTAGTGATAAAGAAAATGAGAGGGTATGGTAGGCAGAACAACGATCTTCAAACATGTCCACAGTCTAATCCCCAGCACTGTGATTTTGCCTTACATGGCAAAAGTAACTTTGCAAGTATGATTAGATTGGGGTCTTTAAAATGGAGAGATGATTATACTAAATTATCCAAGTCAATCTAATATTGTGGATTCTTAAATCATTGAACTTTTCCTATGAGTTCACATCCAGAGAAAGAGATGACTAAGGAAAGATGGTCAGAGAAATGCTACATCACTGGCTTTTAAAATGAAGGGAATGGGCCATAAGCCAAGGAATTCAGATGGCCTCTGCAAGCTGGGAAAGGCAAAGAAACAGATTTTCCCCTAGAGCATCCAAAAAGCAATACAGACCTGCCAACACTTTGATTTTAGCCCAGTGAGGCCTGTGTCAGACATGTGACCTACAGAACTGTGTAATAATCAGTTTGTGTTGTTTTTGTAATTTTCTGTGACAGCGATAGAAAACTAAGAGAGTAGGTATTTCAGATAGAGGGACTAGAAAACCCAAAATCAGAGTCATTTCAACCACATAATTCAGCAGACCTCTACTTGGTGCTGATTATTTACTCACAAAGCCCTTTTCTACAAAGGTGGGAAATGTTGCAGTTGTGGCCTGAATAAAACAACATCAACAACAAAACAACACCAATAGACAGAATAAGATCTAAGCTTAGTGGGAAGAAAGATGGTTTTTTGGTTTGGGACACACAACTTATTTTTAAATCCTGATTTTGAAGGAGTAGAAGACAGAGATGGTGGGAAGAGGGCATTCAGGGTGAGTACGCAGGGAGAAGAGGTTCAGGTCAAGGAAGAAAATAACCTTGTGAGGTCTGGTTGAGTGGAAAGTAAGATCAGTAGTTCCAAAATGCTGGTTCATCATGAAGCCTTTAGCAGTGCTCTTTCAGAAATAAAGAAAAACAAAAAGCCAAATTTGTTCCATTTAAATTGCTTTCTTTTACACTGAGATTATGGAGGCGGTTTTTTTCTACTTTTTGATACTAAAATTCTCTTTGGTTAACAAAATGATGGTATGATGGTGTGGATTGCTCTTATTGATGAAATGTTCTTGTCCTGGCAAAACAACCCTCATTACTTTTCTGCTTTAAGTCTGGCAATCCGGATGAGGCACTGGTAGTTTTCCTACTTCATTGTGTGTGCTTGTTTCTACAGATGTCAGTCTTCCCCCAACACACACATACGCACCCCTCTGGCTAACTCCTCTGGTTCCACTAAACCCTTTTCCAGGGGGACGGTTTCTCTGCTGCCCAGGCTGAATTAGTCCCCTTCCCTGTGCTCCCATGGCACCCAGGCATCATTGCCTCTCCCTCCCATTGCATCATTGGTTCATTTACTTGTTTGTCTCTTCCACAGAAATAAATATAAACTACTTGACAGCAAGTCGATTCCAATCTGTATTCTCAGCACTAGGCATATAGTAGGCACCAAATGGTGTGTGTTGAGTAAACACCACCCTTGCTCGTCTAATCAGTGAGTTGGATTCAGCATTCTGCAGAGCCAGGGGAGCCACGTATAAGCCTATTTCTCTTCAAGGCACAAGGAGTGAAGGTCATGAGTAGGTGTTTGACCATGGAGAAAGAAATAGAAGATGTGAAATATACTGCAGAAACAAGTCTATAGGACTCGACAGATTGGCAATATTAGAGGATGGAACACAATTGCTAACAGGGATGCTTAAGTGAATAAGTGTTAGAACCAGGAGGCTGAGGTTGTCATAAATGATAATGTAGAAGAATGCTTCTGTACTACAAATTCTCAGAAAATGTTAATGAATAAACTTGATGATCTTTTTGTAAATCTGACTCATCTAAGTAAAACATGGATAATATTTAAAACCATAGGAATTAATTGGATCCCCTATGGGAAGATCCTACCAAGGAACAGAAAGGAGCTGAAGACCAAACCTAGGGGAACACCAATTATAGGTCATTGAAAGAGGAGGGGGAGCCTAGCAAGGGGACAAGGGGAAAAATGATGAAAAAAAAAAGAGAAAAAAACAGAAAGGCAAGAGCTATGAGAGCCGGGAGAAGAGACTATTGGAAGCATGAAGGAGCGAGCATCTCAGTGTCATGCTGCTGAGTGACTGAGTGAGAGGAGGGTAGAGAGAGACCCATTTCACAGAGCTTTCCTGTCTGGTAAACAGAAGTACTAGAGGCAGAGGTGACTGCTAAAGCAGTTGGAAGCTTGGTCTTTTTGTTGTTGTTGTTGTTGTTGTTCTTTTTTCTTTTATGAGTCCCCAGTTCCAGGACCTGGTCATGGTTCCCATTTCTTGTATCACTTTGACTTTGTTTCCCTAAGCAAGGTAAGGCAATATAACTAATGAAGTTTGAAGGCCTCCACTTGTCTGAGTGGTTTTAAAGAGCCAGAGAATGGCTTAGCTAACAACCTTAGAGAATGGGCCCATGAAGAGTGGTCCCATCTTCTGATGATAAGAAGCATATAAGGACCTGCTAGGAAAACCTGAGAGCCCATCACAGACTGAGACTGCTCCTTCAGACTTCCCAAATTAGTCCTGTACAGAATATGCTATGATACCTGAGTCTTTCTGCATATTTCCCCAAATGTAATCTTGGCTCAGAGACCATGGTTCTCCATAAGGAATTAACCTATTTCTAAGGGAATCATCCCTTACTCAGAGATGCCCCTCCCAGGAAGGCTGTTGGATCCGCCCAGTGCCTAGGAGTGGGCACAGTGAGGAAATAATTGATGTTGCTTTCTTTTTCATCTACTTTGCCCAGTGTAAGGGCCCTTTAAAAATTACCTGGTGTTAACAGTTTGAAGTTAATTCAGCTCACAAAAGTAAGTGCCTGGTTTTAATTCTTCTAATACAACTAGCTAGGTGCTGTTTGAAAAAAATAGAAATCAATGTAATATAATTCAGGTGCTTATGGTCATAAAACATCACTAATGACAGAAGTTTCTATCCCTTTTAGTAATTATTCCAGTGAATTTTAGATCCTATTTTTAGAGAATGAAAGTAATTTAAATTAGTTTTGAAGTGAAATTTGTATGGTCCCATGGCCATGTAGCACATGGACACCTTGTGTAACAAGTGGCGAGTAGGCAAACAACGATGATTATAATTTGCCTTCACAAAGACAGAAATTCAGAGCATTCTAGGGTCACATGCATTTTGATGGGACATCTGTTGTCCTCTCCCTTAGAAATGTAACATTTTCTTTTCCCATTAACCTCAAGCCCTGAAGTCATTTCTCTCTCAGTTCTTTCTAGGACAACCAGGACATTTAGCTGAGAAGTGATGGGTGAGCACCACTCAGCATCAGTGCTGGGGAATCTTGATAAAGACAGAGGCAGTCCATCATAGATCAGCTCCCCTCCACTCAGTCCTTCACAGTGCATCTCTGTGTGTCTGAAAAAAATAAGCTCTGAAGAAAAGCAGTGCATTTTTATATGGGAAGTGAGAAGTGATTTGGGGGAAAGGAGAGTGTTCAATTGTGAAATTCTTTAAAATCACAAGTCCTATTCCTGCCCCTCTCCGAAAGGGGAGCTGTTACGAAGACTAAAGAAACAAAGAAATATCTCTTTGCCTTTTAGAAAGGTATCTGTCTTAACAGAGGACATCATCATTGAGTCTCAAATTTAGGATTTCTGGATTAGATGCATTAAATAAAACCTGAAGTTTTGTCCATCGGGATTTAGACCAAAATGGATACTGCTTCATCTCATCTTGAATTCAAGGCTTTGTGTCTTTGTCTCCCTTAATAAGCTCTCAAAATCGTTTTTACCTTTGAAAGATGTCCAATTCTTTCTTTAGTTGATTAGAGGCAATGAGTAATATGAAAATCATTCCCACTTACATTATTCCTGTAAAAAAAAAAATCCTTCTTTGTAATCATTATCTTTTTATCCTCATCTTGCTCTGGCTTTATTTGCCACAGAATAGAGAAGACTGAATACCAAACGAGTCTCCTCAAATGGCACTAGCCCAAGGCAGCTTCCAGGTTTATTGCCTCTGCATGAACTGCTCTGAACTTGCTCTCTAATGTTCATCCTTGCCAACTCCATCCCCCGGAATCACTCCAGATTCTTGGATCCATCTAGTACTGTCCTCCAGGGAATGTCAAAATCTTGTTAGCAGTGAGCTCATCTGCTTTTTTGCCGCCAGCTCTAAGCACAGTATGAATGGGGGTTCTGATCCCCTGCAGGCTTTCCCCAGGGTGAATTTTCCTGGCTGACTCCCCATAGTATACCATGCAACCCACCACCTCTCCCAGGTTGTTCTGGGCAATTCTTTGAGATGCTCCTGTGCTGAGGACAGGGACTTGATTTAGCCATTTGCATCCTTCCAACCAGCAGCTCCTTCCTAGCATCCTTCAGAGGCCCCTATAATTGGAGCTTGCTGCTTCAGCAAATCTATTTGAAAAGTTGAAAAGCAAGAAAATTGTTCCATCAGTCTTCATGGATCAGCCTTGTGTCTCCACAAAGCCTGCTTCCCAGACAGGGCAGAGCAAACTGAAAAGTGCGCATTAACCAAGCATTTTCTTTTCTTTCTGAGCCTGTGTGAAAATCTTCAGGCACTAATATTTGAAGAATTATTGGCTGCCTATGAGCCCATAGTGAGCTAAAAATCAAAAAAGAATGGTTTAAAAAAAGGAGAAAATTTTGACCTGATATTAGCAAGCTAAATTTTTGTTTTAGAAGCTGGTTCTGAGCTATTGAGCCATGTGATGTAATGACATAAATCTTTTAACTAATTTTCTGACAAGAATATATTTAATGGATCTTTTATGGATGCACACTGTTTACAGCCTGACTTTGAAAGAAATATCCCAAGGAACCAACCATAGAATTTGATTTAACACCTCATCTGTTGTTTGTATTTAATTGTAAATTCTAGTGGAAAAACATGAATCCATAACAAAATATTTAATCTAGCACCTTTGGATCAGTAAACTAATGTATCTTTGGAATTCTCTTGGTATATAGCTAGGACTGATTGTTGGTTGCTTGTTAACCACACATTGTATAGTGAAGGTTTATAAGGTGCTAGATAATAAAAGTAACAGGGGTAGGGAGCACTCAAGAGAAAGTCAGATAATGAAACCAATAATTGATATGAAGGATTATTCTGTTAACCAAAGTGTTCTCACTGTAATGAAGATTTCCTTCATTGTAATACAAATTGTTATGATGATAATGTTCTTAACCAGATATTGAATTAAAGATTCACTGTAGCTAATCACATAGATCATCACCTGCAATAAATTTTTGAATCCTACAGAGGTTCAACAACTGAGTTAGGAGAGTTCTTTTTTGGGATGGGAGACCTAGGTTCAGATGTCCTCCCATGGCTTGCTCTCAGGTGTCTATGTGACTTGGTCATAGTTTTGTCTTCTTTAGGATTTCAGTGATAATCTGTACCTCTCTCACAGTTGCTGAGGGGGTTCAGTGAGAAACTGTAAGGTTTCTGGCCCCTGTGTTAAACAAGAGTTCAACAAAGGTGGCTTTGAATACATAGCATCTATACTAATTCATCTCTTTGCTTCCATGTGGAATTCATCTATTCACCTTTCAGTGTAGAGAGGTCCTTTGGTACTTCAGTACACTCAAGGGATATAATGCACTTTCTTTGCAATAGTAAGTTTTAGGGGTTGGAATTTAGGCTTTAGAGCACGAGAATTATAGAGTATGAATAATCAATAGCAATGTGATTGCAGGGTAATCCTTCAAGGTTGTCTCTCTAATCTAAAAGCAGTTTTCTTGCATGTGGATCCTGTGTATGTCAGTCATGATTTCTGATAATAATAAGGGTAAACAGGGTTTTCCAGCTGTCTAAAGGGCTATATTTCCATACACTACCCACAGGTTCAGAAAACCGCCAGACAGCAAGCACATCAACCTGATTACTTAGGGCCCTTTCTCATAGCACAGAATATGAGGAAAAGCACAAGAGTAAAATGGAAATTTATACCCTTCCAACTTCCAGGGGCCAGAGAAGTTTCCAGAAGGCATATTTGGGCCAGATCTCTTCAGCCTTCATTTATATTAAATATGTCTAACAAATAGTAATGTGACAACCAGCTATACTTTTACATTTTTTTTACATTTTTTAAAATTTATTTTTAAAATAGAAGAATGCATTTCAGTCATAGTACATATATGGAGCATAATTTTCCATCTCTCTGGTTGCAAACAAGATAGAGACACACCATTCATGTCTTCATACATGTACCTAGGGTAGTGATGTCCATTTCATTCCACCATTTTTGCTATTCCCATTACCCCTCTCCTCTCCCCTCCAGCACCTCCTCCCTGCCCCATACAAAGTTCCTCCATTTCTTCCATGCTCCCCACCCGCACCCCCATTATGTATCAGCATCCACTAATCAGAGAGAACATTTGGTCTTTGGTTTTTTGGAACTGGCTTTCTTCACTTAGCATGATGTTCTCCAACTCCATCCATTTACCTGCAAATGCCATAATTTTATTCTCTTTTATTGCTGAGTAATACTTTATTGTGCATATATACCACAGTTTCTTTATCCATTCATCTATTGAAGGGCATCTAGGTTGCTTCCACAGTTTAGCAATTGTGAATTGTGTTGCTATAAACATTGAAGTGGCTGCAGCACTGTAGTACACTGTTTTTAAGTCTTCTGGATATAGACCGAGGAGTGGGATAGCTGGGTCAAATGGTGGTTCCATTCCAAGTTTTTAAAGGTATTTCCATACTGTTTTCCATATAGGTTGCACCAGTTTGCAGTCCCACCAGCAATGTTTGAGTGTGCCTTTTTCACCACATCCTTGCCAGCACTTATTGTTGCTGGTATTTTGGATAGCTGCCATTCTGACTGGGGTGAGATGAAATCGTAGAGTAGTTTTGATTTGTATTTCTCTAATTGCTAGACATGTTGAACATTTCTTCATATATTTGTTTATTGATTGTATATCTTCTTCTGAGAAGTTTCTATTCAGCTCCTTAGCCCATTTATTGATTGGGTTGTTTATTTTTTTGGTGTTAAGTTTTTTGAATTCTTTATATATCTTGGAGATTAGTGCTCTATCTGGTGTGCACATGGCAAAAATTTGCTCCCAGAAGGTAGGCTCTCTGTTCACTTCATTGGTTGTTTCTTTTGCTGAGAAGAAGCTTTTTAGTTTGAATCCATCCCATTTATTGATTCTTGCTTTTATTTCTTGCATTTTAGGAGTCTTGTTAAGGAAGTCAGGGCCTAATTTGACGTGATGAAGATCTGGGCCTACTTTTTCCTCAATTAGGCACAGGGTCTCTGGTCTAATTCCTAGGTCTTTTGTCCACTTTGAGTTGAGCTTTGTGCATGATGAGAGATAGGGGTTTACTTTCGTTTTGCTGCCTATGGATTTCCAGTTTTCCTAGACCATTTGTTGAAGAGGCTATCTTTTATCCAGTGTATGTTTTTTGCACCTTTGTCTAGAATGAGATAACTGTATTTATGTGGGTTTGTCTCTGTGTCTTCTATTCTATACCATTGATCTACATGTCTATTTTGGTGCCAATACCATGCTTTTTTTGTTATTATAGCTTTGTAATATAATTTAAAGCCTGGAATTGTGATGCCTCCTGCATCACTCTTCTTGTTAAGGATTGCTTTGGCTATTCTGGGTCTCCTATTTTTTCAAATGAATTTCATGATTGCTTTTTCTCTTTCTATAAGGAATGACATTGGAATTTTAATTGGAATTGCATTGAATCTGTATAGTGCTTTGGGTAGTATGGCCATTTTGATGATATTGATTCTGTCTATCCAAGAGCATGGGAGAGCTTTTCATCTTCTAAGGTCTTTTTCAATTTATTTAGTGTTCTGTAGTTTTCATTGTAAAGGTTTTTCACCTCTTTTGTTAAATTGATTCCCAAGTATTTCATTTTCACGAGGGCTACTGTGAATGGGGTAGTTTTTTCTTATTTCTCTTTCAGAGGATTCATCACTGATGTATAGAAATGCATTTGATTTATGGGTATTGATTTTATATCCTGCTACTTTGCTGAATTCATTAATTCTAGAAGTTTTCTAGTGGAATTTTTGGGATCCTCTAAGTATAGAATCATGTCATTGGCAAATAATGATAGTTTAACTTTCTTCTTTTCCTATTCTTATCTCTTTAATTTCTTCTGTCTGTCTAACTGCTCTGGCTAGAGTTTCAAGGACGATGTTGAATAGAAGTGGTGAAAGATGGCATCCCTGTCTTGTTCCCGTTTTTAGGGGGAATTCTTTCAATTTTTCCCCATTGAGGATGATGTTGGCTTTCAGTTTTTCATGTATAGTTTTTACAATGTTGAGGTATGTTCTTACTATCCCTAGTTTTTCTAGTGTTTTGAACATGAAGAGGTGTGGAATTTGGTCAAGTGCTTTCTCAGCATCTATAGAGATAATCATATGATTCTTGACTTTAAGTCTATTGATGTGATGAATTACATTTATTGATTACCATATGTTGAACCAACCTTGCATACCTGGGATGAAACCCACTTTATCATGGTGCACTATCTTTTTAATATGTTTTTGTATATGATTTGCCAGAATTTTATTGAGAATTTTTGTGTCAATGTTCATCAGGGATATTGGTCTGAATTTTTCTGTCTTTGATGTGTCTCTATCTGGTGATACTAGCCTCATAGAATGAGTTTGGAAGGGCTCCCTCCTTTTCTATTTTATGGAATAATTTGAGGAGTATTGGTATTAATTCTCCTTTGAAGGTCTTATAGAACTCGGCTGAGAATCCATCTGGTTCTGGGCTCTTCTTGGTCGGTAAGCTTTTGATGGCTGTTTCTATTTCCTTGCTTGAAATTTATCTGTTTAAGTTGTGTATGTCCTCCTGGTTCAGTTTGGTGAGATGAAATCGTAGAGTAGTTCAGTTTGGGCATTTCATATACCCCTAGAAATTTGTCAGTGTCTTCGGAATTTTCTATTTCATTGGAGTATACATTTTCAAAATAGTTTCTAATTATCTTCTGTATTTCAATATGTCTGTCATGATATTTCCCCTTTCATCTTGAATTTTAGTGATTTGAGTTTTCTCTCTCTTTCTTTTTGTTAGGGTAGCCAAGGGTTTATCAATTTTATTTATTTTTTTCAAAGAACCAGTTTTTTGTTTTGTCAATTTTTTGAATTGTTTCTTTTGTTTCAATTTCATTGATTTCAGCCCTAATTTTGATTATTTCCTGTCTTCTACTTCTTTCGGTGTTAATTTGTTCTTCCTTTTCTAAGCTTTGAGATGAAGAGTCAATTCATTTATTCGTTGACTTTTACTTCTTCTAATGAATGATTTTAGTGCTATGAACTTTCCTCTTAGCACTGCCTTCATGGCATCCCAGAGATTTTGATATGTTGTATCAGAGTTTTCATTTGCCTCTAAGAATTTTTTTATTTCCTCCTTGATGTCTTCTTTTATCCATGCATCATTCAGTAGTGTATTATTTAGTCTCCAGGTGATGGAGTAGCTTCTATTTTTTATTTTATCATTGATTTCTAATTTCATTCCATTATGGTCTGATAGAATGCAGGGTAGTATCTCTATTTTCTTGTATTTGCTAAGACTTGCTTTGTGGCATAACTTATGATCTATTTTGGAGAAGGTTCCATGTGCTACTGAGAAAAAAGTATATTCATTTGTTAATAAATGAAATATTCTGTATATGTCTGTTGATTCTAAATTATAGAGTGTATTGTTGAGTTCTATAGTTTCTTTGTTTAGTTTTTGTTTGGAAGATCTGTCCAGTGGTGAGAGAGGTGTGTTAAAGTCACCCAGTATTATTGTGTTGTAGTCTATTTGATTCTCAAAATTGGTGAGGATTTGTTTGATATACATGGATGCTCCATTGTTTGGGACATAGATATTTATGATTTTTATGTCTTCTTGATATATGGTTCCCTTAAGCAGTATGAAATGTCCTTCTTTATCCCTTATGACTATTTTTGGTTTGAAGTCTACTTTATCCGATATAAGGATAGAGACCCCTGCTTGTTTATACAGTCCATTTGAGTGGTATGTTTTTTCCCATCCTTTCACCTTCAGCCTGTGGATGTCTTTTTCTATGAGATGAGTCTCTTGAAGACAACATATTGTTGGGTCTTGTTTTTTAATCCAATCTACTAGTCTATGTCTTTTGATTGATGAGTTTAGCCCATTAACATTCAGGGTTATTATTGAAATATGGTTTGTATTCCCATTCATTTTGATTTTTTTTTGGTTTTCAACTTGATTTGGTTTCTCCTTTGATTGGCTTTTCCTTTAGTGTAGTCCCTCCCTTTGCTGATTGTTGTTGTTTTTTTCATTTCCTCCTCATGAAATATTTTGCTGAGAATGTTCTCTAGTGTGGGCTGTCTCATTCTAAATTCTTTTAACTTTTGTTTATCATGGAAAGTTTTTATTTCATCACCAAATCAGAAGTTTAATTTTGCTGGATATAAGATTCTTGGTTGGCACCCATTTTCTTTTAGAGTTTGGCATATGTTTTTCCAGGATCTCCTGGCTTTTAGGGTCTGGGTTGAGGAATCTACTGAGATACGAATTGGTCTCCCCCTGTATGTAATCTGTACCTTCTGTCTTGCAGCTTTTAAAATTCTGTTCTTATTGGGTATGATAGGCATTTTCATTATAATGTGCCTTGGTGTGGATCTGTTGTAGTTTTGTACATTTGGTGTCCTGTAAGCTTCTTGTATTTGATTTTCCAATTCATTGTTCATGTTTGGGAAATTTTCTGATATTATTTCATTGAAGAGATTGTGCATTCCTTTGGTTTGTACCTCTGTGCCTTCCTCTCTCCCAATAATTCTTATGTTTTGTCTTTTGATATTATCCTATAATCTTGGATGTTTTGTTCATGGTTTCTTACCATCTTCATTATATGATAAACTTTATTTTCAAGATTATATATTTTGTCTTCATCATCTGAGGTTCTGTCTTCCAAGTTATCTAGTCTATTGGTGATGCTTTCTATTAAATTTTTTATTTGGTTTATTGTTTCCTTCATTTCAAGGATTTCTACTTTTTTTTTTAATGTCTCTATCTCTTTCTTAGTCTTTTGCTCCCTGTTTTCTTTCTTATTTCTTTGTTGGAGTGATCAATGGTTGCACATATTTGCTCTCTAATCTCTTTGATGGTTTGATCAATTGTTGCCTGTAATTGCTCTCATATTATTCTGTGTTTCACAGATTATTTTAATTATGTACATTCTGAACTCCTTCTCTGACATTTCATCTACTGTACTGTCAGTGAATTTATGGTTAGTTGATTATCTATTATTGTAGCATCTTGGTTTATTTGGGGGCATTTTCTTTCCTTGTTTTTTCATGTTGTTCATGTGTCTTCCTCTCTAGCAGTACCAATCTGAGGTATTACAGTTTCCACCCTATAATCTTACAGTGTACCTGCCAGTTACCAATACCTTACCTCTAGTATAGGCAGGCCTACAGGTATCTTGGGGATGATCTTCCTGGTCCTGGCTGTTGACTCTAGATGGAAGTAGACAGGGACAGCACCGGTTGGTAGATGAGGGGCCACAGCACAGCACTCAGTTGGTCTCCTCCTCTGCGTATGTGCAGTTGGTCCACAGTCTTTATCCTATAGGCTTATAGATCCCTTACAGGGTTCCATTATCTCTCCTTTAAGGAAGAAACCAATATTAACAGATCTCAATACAAACAATATATAATTTTAGACCAAGTAGCTTCTAATAGGACATTTACGGCTTTGTCACAATATATAGAAATTATGAATTCAGTTAGTATCTACTGTATAAACAATAGATTTGCAAAAGGGTCTACAGTTTCTGCTGGTGGACTGAAGAGAATGGGGGTGGGGTGTAGGATGAGATGTTAGGGAGGTAGGAAGTGAAGATTTAGAGTTATTAGATCCTAGAAAGCATGAAAGAGGAATCCAAAAGAAGTTGGCTAGTAGTAGAAAAGAGAGAAAGAGATTTGGAGAAGACAGGTAAGTAGGAAGAAAATGGAGTAAAATAAACAAGGAAACATAAAAATTAATAAAAATAAAACATGTAAAGATAGAAGATACGAGACTATCTAATACAATTGTAGTATACTAATCAGATATCCCAGTCCTCGGTAGCCTAATGCATTAAAAAAAATACTTGGTTTCACAAATTTGGGGGTGTGAAGGTGGAAAAAGAGTGAGAGAGGGAAAAGAAGAAAAAGAAAGGAAGAAAAGAGAAAAAAAGGGATAATAGATGGGAAAAAAAGTCTCAAGGTAAATAAAAAGGCTTGCTTCCCTTCTCATCCAGTAGGTGGCATTATCTGTTGTTTACTGGTATCTCTCCACTCAGGTCCAAGATGGCCATGAAGGAGTCCCAAAATGGAGGTGTCTGCTTTCAGAGAGGGTGTAGGGCTGGGCTAAGAGGTGGGATTGGGCAATGTATTCAGAGATGCAGCTCTATGGTGTGCTGTGCCGAGGTAGAAGGTTGACTCCAGATCCTGTCCAGTGTCCCAGCTGTAGGATAACAGGGGAGTTCCACGTTGGTAGATGGAGATCCACACAGGAGCTGCAGCCAGGGGTCCTGTGCCAGAGCTGGGGGTCCTGTGTGGGAACTATGGCTAGGGGTCCTGTGTGGGTGGGCGATCTGAAATCCTGCATGGTGTGTGGGCACTGAGGCGGTTCCTGCACTAACAATTGGACAGAGTCCTGGGCCGGTGAGCAGCCAGTGAGCAGCCAGTGAGCGGCCGAGGTCCTGTGCAAATGCTGGGGCCTGGCGACTGGCGCCGGCAAGCAACTAGAATTCCTGCGTTGAGTAAACTGTCGGGGGTCCTCTGATAACTCACAGAGAAACAGTATTTCCACTATTTTAATCTCTAGTCCTGGAGAGACTAGGAATGCAGCGTCTTTCTAGGCCACCATCTTGGATCCCCTCTACTTTCAAATTTTTTAAAAAACAATCTTTTCATTTGTTCTCACAGGAAATATTAGCAAGTACGAATTAAATCTCAGCTATTCTAAGTCTGGAAAAGGTGATGTAACATGATTTTTTAGGTGTATAAACTATAACAGCATATACAATTAATATTTAAAGATTACAAGATCAACACGACTTTAAAATGTTCTTCTGATTTGTATTTTCATCCTACAGTTAAACTAAATATGAAGCAAAATGTCTGAGACCAACATTATTTAGCCATAAAATGTTTTCTTTCAGATAATTAAAGCAATTTTCCTCAGTCTTGACTTCTTGCTTTATTTTAAACATTTGTTCTCCAGTTGCCTGTGTGAGCACATAAATTGTTCCGTTAAATAAAATGAAAGAAAGGAAAAGCAGCAGAGTTCAAGTAAAAATCAACATGTTAATCCACATACATCCCAAACTGGTTTTTTAAATATAAAATAAACAAACTGTGTGATTTTTAAAATTACATGGAATTCGGTTGTAATATTCTATCCATAACTCTTTGCTGGAGAAAATTTCCTTCTTTAAGTGCTCCAATAGAAATTCCTGCAAGGTGAGATTGTTGGGCCAAGTCTGCACAGGTGAGCAGCAGGAGGAACCAGGCACACAATTTGCTTTTATGTCTTTCCATGAAAGAGAAAAAAACCACAGTTCTTGGTCAATCAGTACACAAGGGCTGACAGCCAAATGTGACCCAGCCCAGGGAGGAGTTGAGGCAGCTGCCAGGAAGGACCCACTTGCTGCCTACACAAAACAATGAAACCACAGCTCAGTATCTTCATTTTATGTGTCTGATGGAATTGTGCAGTGGTTAAGGGATTCTTGGAGCAGAATTTCAGTCAAGAAACATTTAGGAGAATTGTACTTCGACTTTGAAAAATTCAGTAATTGGACTTGTGAAGAGAAGGAACCACTGTAGGTTGAGATGGGAATTAATAAGATATTAATAAGGAACCTGTTAAATTGGTGAAGAAAGAAATAGCAAATATGACTGTAAAAGTAATGTGAAACTGGGCACAGTGGCACATGCCTGTAATCCCAGTGCCTCAGGAGGCTGAGACAGAATTTAAAAAATGAAAAGGGCTGAGGATGTGGTTCAATGATTAAGCACCCCTGGGTTCAATCCCTGGTACTAAAAAATGAGAAAGGAAAAAAATGTAATGTGAAAATCCATTCTTGGTGCAATAATCCAGGTGGGCTTGTAAAGATTTTGGATAAGGAGAGACTAATAACACTTTCTAGTCCTTGTTCTTCTACTAGATAAAGATAGATACATATAAATAAATGTCTCATTTATTCCTTAATATAATCCTATGAGGTGGGCACTATGATGTTCCTCATTTCACAGAGGAAGACATTCAAACACAGAGAAGATAAGTAAACTACCCACATTTGCACAGCTAACGTGATGGAGCTAGGATTGAAACCTAGGCAGTCAGTTATAGAGTATTTTTAACCACTACATTATAGAGCTCTTGAAAGGAAGTGCTAGAAGGAACATTAAATGTACTTTTGTCACTGTGCTCAGCTCAGTGTAGGGGAATGAGTAGAAAATTGGTACAGGAGACCTGAGGAGTCTTCTTGATAAGAGTGATCTTGTGCAAGTGAGTATCCTGCCCTGTAAAACATAGCTAGAAATGGTTTTAACATTCATCAGTACCAAGTACATGGTAAATACTATTGCTTGGCACAAATACTCATAATTGATTAAAATAGGGCTAGAGGAGCCACCTGCCTAGCACTTTTTTTTCAAGGTACACCCTTTTTGGCACATGCTTTATATAAATATTTCATTTATTCTTTACTATAATCCTATGAAGTGGGTACTGTGATATTTCCCATTTCACAAGTGAAAACATTCACACACAGAGTTTAGTAAACTGCCCTGATTTGCACAGCTAACATGCAATGGAGTTAGGATTGAAATCTATGCAGTCAGTTCCAGAGAATACTTTTACTTACACTTACATATACAATGCTATATAACTCAGCGTGCACTTCCCCTACCCAAATATATGTTGGGATGGTGGGAGTCCATAAAAGGCATGGCTCTTAGGATTTTATATATTTGGTAGTTAATGGGAAGGAAGAGATGAAATTAGAGAACAAAAATTTTATCAGCTTTGAGTTATCTTGTGAAAATGGGAAAGGTTTGCTTGACTTCTGTATTCTTATATCAGTCTGTGGCCCTTAAGTATTTGTAATTCAACTTTCTATATAGTGTGGGCACTATAATGATGTGCACTAGGGATGTATTAATAAGTGACAGGAACCCTGTTTTCCTGAAACTTACAGAAGGAGGACAGAGATGTTAACCAAAAAATATGATAAATATGCCAGGTGTTATGTTTTAGACCTTTAAAAGGTATAACAGAGGCCAAAGGAAAGGCACAATTGTATTAATTTTCCAGAGAAACAAAACAAACAGTATGTGCATATCTAGATTGGTTTATCTTAAGGAATTGGTCCCCATGGTTATGGCTAGTCCCAAATCTGTAGGATACGCTGGAAGGCTGGAAGAGCATTGCAGTTTGAGTCCAAATGCAGCCTGCTGGCAGAATTCTTTCCTGCTCAGAGAAGGCTAGTTTTTGTTCTATTGAAGCCTTCCACTGACTGAATGAGGCCCATCCACATAACGGAGAACAATCTGCTTTGCTTAAAGTCCACTGAGCTAAATCTTAATCTCATCCAGAAAAGACCCTCACTGAAACATGAGAACCAGGTTTTACCAAATATCTGAGCACCATAGCCCAGAAAGTTGACACATGAAATTAACCATCACAGAAATTATTTTTACCCTATCAAGAGGAACAAAAGGTGGGAGAGGGCTCTCAGGTGATGGTGTGATTAGAGAAGAAAAGAGCTCAAGACTGAAAAAGAGTCTACAGGCCATGTAGGAAAGGACACTCTGTCCAAAGACATAGTCACATCATGGATCATTTGAAGGGCCCCGAATAAGGAGGAAAATGGTGGAAAAGGAGCTGGAAATATAATTATCAAACAGAAAATGAAGAGACTTGATTGCATGGTAAAGGGGTTTTGGACTTTCTCCCAAAGACCACAATGAGTCATTGGGGTTTTCAACAGCAAAGTTTCCTGGTCAGCCATGTGTGTTAGGAAGGTCATGCTGACCTCTGTTCTCACAAAACAGCAGAAAATTGCCAGCTCTATTGAAATCTGTGAGAATAATTTAAGTTTCTTTCAGGAAAGATAGAAAGAAGGAACACAGCATCAATTTTATGATTTTTTAACACTGAAAAATTATTCTAGATTTTCCTGTAAAGCCATTTGTATATGACGTTATAGTTGTCCTTGATACCTCTTTTTTTCAGTCACACTTCATAAAGAAGAACAAAATCCCTTCAAAAAATGTTCTTATCTTCCAAATGGTATGAAAGCCTCTCAAAATTTTCCAGAGCTCTCCTTGCTCTCCCTCACCAGGTTATATTTAGCTCAGCTATAGACCTTGACCTTTTCAATAGACTGCACGACATGATGCACTAATCGGAACATTTCTTAATAGACTTGAATGAGGTTAGTGGCCCTGACCCTGGCCTTGTATATACACACACACACACACACACACACACACATTCCTGTGTTGGGGAACATTTTAGAAAACAACTATTTAGTTAGTCCAGAGGAAGACAGGTGTTTTGCAACTTTGCAAATAAAATGGGTTTTCAAGAGACTATTTCTTTGAGCTTAGGGAAAGCATGAACTTGCATTCCCTCCTTCCCTAGGAAATTTTTCTTTCTATTTGAACAATATTGGCCTGCTTCAGTTGCCGTAAATCTAACCTTGAGTAGCTCTCCCTGGGTTCTTTCTCAGATATGGTTTCTTTCACCAGTGGTACCTGTATGCAAAGGATGGAGCTGCTTTTCTTAGGAACATGGACTCCTCCCTCTTTTGCCCCCCACCCACCTGCATCTAATCTTGTGGATTGATTTTGCTTGGGGAAGCTTCAGTCATGCTGTCCAAGTACTTTTAATGCAGAGTCTGCTATATTATTTATCATAGTAATAGTCATACTAGTTACCATGTTGATGACAGAGGGGGAAACGAGGCATGCTCTCCCTGCCCTTGGCAACTCTACCACTCAAAAAGATTAACCCAACCATGGCAATCCTATTTAAGTTGAAAGTGATTCTCAGAAGTAGAAATAAAGGAAAACTGAATAATCAGGGGAAATGCTAGGTAGTTCTCCCAGAGGAGAAGTGTGAGAACTGGGTGTCAGTTTCCTTTGAATTATATTGATCTCCAAGAATAGATTCTTCTCAGTGTTTTATCCAGCAGGCCATTTGCCTCTTTCATGATGTACTCTGCTTATCAGCCACCTTCTTCTCCCCAGAACTGCTCAGTTTTATTGCCTGGTGCCTTTACAAGACTTTAACCCAGTAATCAAGATGTGCAGGAATCCAGGGGCCAGGTTCAGACAAAGGTCAGAACCGTGGACAGCTCTATACAAGCCAGGCAGCCGACCTCACGGCTACTGTGGTAGTTTGCTTCCTAATCCATTAGGACTCATTGGATTTTTAAAGGGACTAGCGTGTCACCCTGTGAGTGGCTGGTCTTTTGTGATCTTCTAACCTGACCAAGACATCACTGAGGGTCCTGTGAGGAAGATTTAAGATCCCTAGAAATGGGGCAGCCTCTCTCCTCCACTAAGAATAATCATCTTTGGGACTCACATTGCTTTTGAATTAAGGAATAGGATCCAAACCTGTCAAGGTTGGAACCTTAAAGAAACAAATTCAGTTCTTGGTCATTTCTAAGTGCATATGCTACCTGTAATTAGGCTGTTATGAAATTTTTATTAAGTATATTTTATAATTGAAATATTTTTAGGTGTGGCAGATTTGTAAACTCACCAATAAATCCAATGGAGAAAATTCCTGACATGTGGATGCTAACCCACAACAAAGGAGGATAAGGAAGGGAAAAGTAGAAGTTGGATTAGACAAAAGGGAATGAAAGGAAGGGAGGGGAGATGGAAATAGGAAAGACAGTAGAATGAGTCAGACAGACATAACTTTCCTGTACTCATATCTGAATACACAACCAGTGTAACTCCACATCATGTTCAACCACAAGAATAGGATCAATTGTAATGGGTTGCACCCCATATATGTATAATATGTCAAAATACACCCTACTGTCATGTATATATAAAAATAACAAATAAAAAATCCATATTTCTAATTTTCCTCTTTTTTAATTTGGAATTTTTTTTTTTTTTGGTGCCAGAGATTGAACCCATATCCAAGCCCTTTTTATTTTTAATTTTGAGACAAGTTCTCACTAAGCTGCTTAGAGTCTTGCTAAGTTGCTGAGGCTGGCTTCAAACCTGAGATCCTCCTGCCTCAGCCTGCTGAGCCGCTGGGATTATAGGTGTGTGCCACTGACACTGGCCAATTGGGACTTTTATAATCTGGAAATACAGAGTAGAGATTAATCTCATGGGTTCAGATCCTTGCTTTGCGTTTCATCAACTGTGTGACTAGCAAGGTACTTACCTTCATGTCTCAGCTTTCTCTCTGTAAATAGAGATGTGAATGGTGTCTGTTTTTTAGTGTTACTTCAAAGACTGGTTGGGTTAATATTCATAGAACTTAGACTGCTGCCTCATTAAAAGTTATTCTGCATTATGATTATGATTATTTAGATGTTTCTTTGTAGGAAGGTACCTCTGTACTTCTTCAAATCAGTACACTGTAGCTTTCTAACACGTTATTTTTATACTGAATCTACAATAAGAATCCAGATCTTGTTATATGGATGTTTTTCCCAAGAGAAACAATATTTCACAGTCTTAGAGTTCACAGCCTTTGCATTGATGCCAGAGTTTGGCCTTCAGATTAATAAACTCAGGGCAAAAGGCAGCCCACAGAAAAAGACAAAAATATGCTCCTCTTTGCTGCTTTGCCACCATTCTATTCTGATTAAAAGCATAATATATCCAACATCTACCTAGATCAAATCATGTCACTCTTTTGTCCCCTAACATAAGACCACTTGCCACCTTTCTAATCTCTGAGCTTCTTTCAGAAAACTTTGTCACTCCAACTCTCTTTGTTGGATATGAAACTGCCTCTAGGGCAAGTGAGTTTAAGATTAAGAACCTAAAATGCTAACAGTTTAAACTCACCTAGTTCTCATTTCTCTTTTTAGTTGAACTTTCCTTTTGCTGTGCCCTACTGATTTATATCACACCCTGCAGGACTTGTAAGCCAATTTACAAATTAAAACCACAGAATATTGAGACCACTTCACACCCTACAAGTAAGCAAGTGCCCTCTGTTACCATACCAACATCCAGCTGTTATTGACATTTCAGTGTTGAGAAGTAAACACCAGAACTTAATTAGTCTGGGCCTGGAGGAATCCTCCCATCCCAGCAACTGGTGTCTGGTTAGACTACAGGCTAGAGGTTCAGGTGTTAGTGTGTTGGTGTGAATTATTGTGGATTGTCAATTAATTCTGATTATTTCTCTTTGGGTGTTCACTCATGATGCTCTGTCTCAAAGCTTTTTCCAGATGATACTCAAGATTCCTCATGATGTGACTTTTTCTGACTGACGACAATTTACAGATAACAAATTTCTGATCTCTTGCATGCTGCTCTATATTTCCTATCAATCTTACAATGACTCATCCTTGTCCCATTTATTTTAATGAATAGCTCAAAATTTTTGGAGGCAGGGCTGATTTAGTTTGTTTTGTCCATTTTTGTTTTTGGCATGCTTTGTCATCTCAATTGATTTGGCATTCTTGCCTTCATCTGGGAAAGGGACTATTATAATAATATAATTATTTTTCATTAATGTTTATTTTTCTTTTCATGAATTTTGGATGATTTACAAAGTTTATTTGCTCTTGAATTCCACATTCTGCAAGGAAACTAACCAGATTTCTAGCCAACAATCTAATTGGAAGGTCCTTGAGATATATTTTATCCCCTTCAAATGTAGCATTGTATATATAAAACTAAATAAATATAAATGAAGTATCAGCTGGTATTGGAGACTGAATGTTTGTGTGCCCCTAAACTCAAATGTTGAAATCTTAACCCCTAAGTGGTTGTAAAGGATATCCATAGAGAGAACCAATGGGGTGTATATATGTGTGAAAGGATAGATAGATAGATAGATAGATAGATAGATAGATAGATAGATAGATAGATAGATAAGAGGGATTTCTTAGGGGCCTATGGAGGCATAAAAGTCCCATAGTAGGCTGTCTGCAAGCTGGAGAACCAGAAAAATTGGTACTAAAGTTATCAGAATTAGGGAAGCAGATAGCATAACTCAGTCTGAGGTCAAAATCCTGAGAATCCAGGGTATTTTTGTTACAAGATTCAGAGGCCATAGACCAGAGAACCTATAGTTCTAATGTTTGAGGGAAAGAAAGTAAGGGTATTCCAGCTCTGGAGGGGGAGAGAGAAAATTCACCTTTCCTTTGGTTCTATCCAGGCCTTTGGCTGATTGCATGGTACATGGCCACTTTGAGGACAGATGTTCCCCACTCAGTCTACCAACTCACACTCCAGTCTCCTCTGGAAACACCTTTATAGGCACACCCAAACATAATGCTTTATCAACTATCCAGTCAAGTTGATGCCTAAAGTTGACAATCCCAGGTGATTAGGTTATGAGTAAAGCTCTCGTGAATATGCTTAGTAACCTTATAAAAGAGCACCCACAGAGTTCCCTTGGACTTCTGTCACAGGAGGAAACAGCAAGTAGACTCCTATCTATGAACCAGGAAGCAAGTCCTTACCAAACACCAAATCTGCCAGCACCTTGACCTTAGACTTCCCAAATTCCAGAACTGTGAGAAATAAATGTCTGTTGTTTATTTGACCCTGTCCATAGTATTCCGTTATAGCAGCCTGAACAGACTAGGAGTGCTAAATAAACAAAATTGTCAAAATAGGCATTCAGTCAAGAACTCGATAATTGAGTGTTAGGCAAATGGAGTTGCATTCCTGCAATAGAATACCCAATAACAGTAGTAATAGCTACCATTTCCTGTGAGCTTATTAGTTGCTAAGCATTATGCTAAACACTTGATATATGATATCTTATTTGATTTTCTAAACAACCCTATAATGTGGCTACAGTTATTTTATAAAAGAGAAAACTGAATGATGGAGATTAAGTAAACTATCCAAGGTCACATACCTGATAGAATCAGCATTACACCTATAATTGTTTGATTTAAAACCTGTGTCCATAACCTGATGTTGTGGGTGGTTATATTGCCTCTACTTCTACTGATTGATGCAGAGGGCTGAGCTAAGACCACAGTTTTACTTGTAATATTCTAGATGTAATAATTCTTCTTGTACTGGTACCAGTTTTAGAAAAATCCTTTCTTGAGTTATAAAATGTGCCACTATCATAAGTAAAACAGCCAACAATAGGAAAAGATGTCATTTAATTCTTTTCATTCAATTCAACAACTGTTTATGGAGAGTCTGTGGTGAATAAGATCTAAAACTGGTTATTGCTGTTACAATACAAAGATATCTAAATAATTCATAGAATCTGATCATCTAAATTAAAAATTAAGTTTTTATATGAGAAAGAAACAAAACAGGCAAATGTGGATGTAGGGAACTATGTTCTCAAGCTCTCTTAGCTAGTCATGCCTTACAACCCAGGCAACTGGAAATGAGTGTGCATTCAGTCAGCTTCAGAAGGCAGGAGGAAGGAACTGAGGATGGAAATGTCAATCTTGAAATAACCACTTCTGGGCTCTCTGCTTCTGAAACCCAGGAGTGCTACTCCAGGACACTTCTTAGTGATGTGTGGGAGAACGTGTGCCAGGATCCCATGTGGACGAGAAGACTGTAGAGGAGAATGCCATCTTCTTTTTTGTACTGGAGCAGAAGCTCAGGTGTTGGCTGTGTGAATTGAATTCCCCATGCTCGCTGCTCCCATTAGCAATGACTCTCCATATGATAATGAAATACGAGGTGAAGGAAGTCAGCAATGGAGTCTCAGGGATCTGGAAAATTAACTAACCATTGTGGTCTGCATTGATCTACAAAGTCATTATGCAAATGGCTTAATTTATCATCAACAAAAATGCTACTAATGAATTGAAATTATAGTTGGCCAGTAGACTTTATAAAAGTATAAGTGTTTGAAATCACTTAAGCTTTCAAACAGATGAGATGACAGATGTATCGAAAAGCATTAAGTCCTGTGGAGACAATTTATTCAGTTATGTGGATCAGAGATATTTTAAAAGAAATCAAGGCCCTCCAGAAAATCACAAATTTTAGTCCACCTCCTATTAAGAAATTTCTGTGCTTTAAATAATACATTTAAGAGATTGATGCATAAGGTAAAGTATTGCTGTTTATTTGAGCACTCTCTTAAAAAACATTGTTTAAGAAGCAAGACCAAACTAGACTATTAGTTAAATTGGTCCAACTTGTCCAAATCAGGCTTTTTTTCAGTAGATAGGAGGGGAGATTGTATTGAGAGAGAAAGAGAAGGAATTTACAGGAAATGAAAGCTACCTGGAGGTTTAAATCCTAGGAAAATACTAATTGGAAATAGAGATTACTTGTAGCTTGGCACTTTAATGAAAGCCATTCAACATATGCAGGCACTTCATCTAACTGGATAACAGTTACTCTCCTTTTATTTTTCAAATTTCCCTGCATTTGCTACTTTGGTCCACACTTTATCTTCCTGACTATCTCTATATAATTCCAAATAATCTTGCCATATGACCTATCAATCCAAAGGATCAAGTCTAGGGGAAATATAATCACAGGTATGTCCCCTGTTGCATTTTGACTGAAAATATAATCAGAAAATGTGATAATCAGAGGATTTTATACAAAAGCTGCGTCTGTACAGGTACAGAAGACTTTGAAACTTTTCCTGTTTAGTAGCCTTTATAGTTTCAGCCAGCAAATATTCTGGGATCCCATACTAAAGCAACCATTGTTGAGTAGTGATGGTTTGTGACTACATGTGACAGAGCCAATAAGCACAGTGTACTAAGGCCCACAGCCATCCATCCACCAGAGGGAAACGGTGTTTTCAACTTGCAAGTAGGAATTAGTAGGACAGCTCCTAATATTTTGTGACTAGGATCTCAGCTTTTCCAGTACTTTCCACTTACCCTTAATTTCCACATCTGGAAATAAAAATACTCTTGACTTCTCAGGATAAGTCACTTTATTCATGTTTAGAAGTTGAGTTGTGAATAATAAATACTTACACAAGAGCTTTCAGGATTTCTTTTTAATATTAAGAAGGAAAAGTGATGGGCTTGCAGGTAAAAGCCAGAGACAGCTCATGTCATTAAAACTGATAGATGTGGAGAAGTCCTTGACACAGGCCTGCAGCTTCATTCTGATCCCTTTCTCACAAGTCACTTGAGGGCCCTGGAAGTCTAACAAGATTCTTAATGGGTATGTATCTGAGAATTACCTGGAAGAATTTTCAAATTTTCAAATTCAGGGTCCATGGGGAACAACTGACTTGGCACATTTGAGGGTGGAACTCCCAAGGTGGATCTGATGTGCAGGCCTGGTTAAGTATCTAACATCATGGGCCACTTTTTTTCTTGCACTAAAGGTGCTTATATTTTGCTCATCTTCCTCACAAAACAGTGAGGTTCTTGAAGACAGGGACCGTATTCTAGATTATTTGAATCTTAGTACTTATGAACAAACTTTCTATAGTGAAATTTAAGAAAATCAGCTGTGTATGTCCTCAGTGACACCACAGTCCACCTAGTCAATGGGTAGACCTAGTTTCAATCAAAGCTTGGACTTAATGGTATAATTTACATTTTTCTTTATAACAAGCCAATAAAGCTGGGGGTTAGTTTTCTTGAACTTCAATCGTCCTGAGAAATTGGCAGGTATTCTATTTGAAATGTATTTTTAGTACCTATCCCTATCTTAGAAAAAGCGTCTAGCTGTTATCTCTACTATCATCAGTTTCTAATAATTTATGTGTTCCTAATAAGCTCCATGCTGCTTTCTTGTACACTCATACACATAAATCCACACCACACCTAAATTATGTTGCTTTTCCATCTAATAATCATTCTGGAACATTGTTCTTATCTTGTAAAGATTCAGACATTTTCACATCAGGCAGACATCCTGCCCTTAGTGTTCACCTGGTAAAAAGAGCTCTTTTGGAGAACCCAGCAAATGTGAGTAAGAGTAGCATCCAAATTAAAATGTTAATTTGATTATATTTCACACTCTGCTTAAATTCCTCTTGCCTCAATGTTAAAAAGCTCTTATGAACCTTTTCAACAGCTTCACCCTAAATGGTTTATGATGTCAGTAATTCAACTTCTCAATCCTTCTCATTTTTATGTGATGCCCTGAAGTGTCTACTTCAGATTATATAATAAAAAGGACATGACAAAAATTTTAAATTCTTATTTCATCCAGTCAAGAGACCATAAATGATTCTTTGATTAACCTAAACTTTTTCCTGTTTTTTCAATCTTCAGGCAGTGGCAAAGGATGTGGTATGGAACGAAGTTCTGTTTTTCAGCCCATTCCAGAGAAACTTCCATTAGGAAGGAAACCTACAGTTTCACCTTTCTCCATCCTTCTCTTCCCTACCATGTAGCCATCTCATCCCTGAAGTCCCTGGCAAATGGTTCCCAATCCTTTTCATGAGCACATTAGGAAGGAAGGAAGCCAAATCCACTGATGAGTGGCTTAGGTTATAAGAGAGATGCTCTTTGAATGGAGACAAAAATCTCCTTCCCTATTATATTTGCCAAGTAAGATGAATTCTGCCCTCAGAAGAAACACCATATATATTTCACCCCATTTCCCCAGTGGCAGCCCTGTATGTATTTGCAGACAACTAAGTCTTCTCAAGGTTAAACATTCTCTAACTCACATTTACAGACATCCTTCAGAGGAAGGAAGAATGATATTTAGAATATTTACCATCCTGATGATTTTCTGGATGCACTCAATTTTGCTCCCCCCACCAAAAAAACCTTTTTTAACTTATGAATGCATACACACATACTTTTGCTCATTTTTCAATATGTAAAATCATACTACTCCCACTCCAAGATAAACCATTCTGAGAAATTTGGTTAATGTTTTTCTGGCTATTAGTCTGTCTTAAAGTGCAGATTTTAAGTGAATAATACTGTTTTCTTCAAAATGTGTGCCACTTGAGTTTTGAAAAAGCAAATTTTCCAGATCAAAAAGTGTGGTGGTGCTTAAATTTTTAAAAATAACATGAATTATAATTTTAAGTTCATCTATGGTCAGCTTTTTGAAAATGTGACTTCGGAGCAAAATGTAAGTGAATTTAAGTTAGGCAAATTATCTAGTTAGTTTTAGTCCAAAATAATATTCTATTTTAGAAGAGAAAAATATTTTATAGGTAAATGAACTAAATTGGATGTATTAGTCAGCTTTCTGTTTTGCAGTAAAATAGCTGGGATAATCAATGTAAGAGGTTTATTTTGGTTCATGGTTTCAGAGGATTCAGTTTATGTTCATTTGGTCTTGTTGTTTTGGACCTGTAGCCTCACAGTACATCATGGCAGGTGCACATGGCAGAGAAGGTCTCAACTCACTCACCTCATCGTGGCCAGGAAACAAAGAGAGAGACAGAAAGAGCCAGGTCCCAATATATGTTTCAAGGGCATGCCCTTGATGGTCTAATTTCCTCCACTAGGCCTCATCACCTAAAGGTTCCACACACCCCAAATAGTTCCACAAGCTGGTGACCAACCTTTTAACACATAGGCCTTTGGGAGAGTCTTCTAAACCATAGAATTGGGTGTACTAAAATCAAGCCATTTGAGGAGATTTCCTTGTCTTCAAACACTAGGAACATTCATAATAATGCCCCACGATTTGATATAACCCAATTTCATAAAATTACATTTTCTATTTTTCTGAAAAATGTGATCTACTGTGTTGTATACCTGCTTGATGATTTTGCAAAGGAGAAAAAAAGAGTTCTGTACTACTCTATTAATTAGTTATCTCCCAATAGCACATGTTTCCTAGTGGTGCTCTGCTTTTTTTTTAATACTTTTATTTTTATTTATTTTTATGTGGTGCTGAGGCTCAAACCCAGTGCCTTACACATGCTAGGCAAGCGCTCTACCACTGAGCTACAACTCCAGCCCCAGTGCTCTGCTTTTACATCTTAATCTTCTATAGGAATTAAAGTAGATCAGTGTTTTCCTAAGTCTGGAACTTTACCACTAAATAGGCATTTTATGGACTCACATTGAATAACATGGAATCCTAAGTGAGAAAGATACTTCCTCTTCAATTTTCTTTCAGTCCTATTATAAAAATACAAATAATCCCATGTGGATGCTAGTATGTCTTAAGCACCTCTCTAACATTAACCAATTCCCTTGTAAACAGAAAGATCAGTTAGTTCTATTCAAACACAGCTTCTAGCCAATCATATGCTTTAGCTGGAATGAAACAAAATTGTTTAATTTTCATTACATTTACATGAACAATCTCCTTATAATTATGGAATTTGATATTCACTTTCCATTAAACATAGAAGTTGTCTATTTATTTATTTGTTATTTTATTTTTGGTACCAGGGATTGAACCAGGAGTGCTTCACAACTGAGCCACATCCCCAGCCCTTTTTTATATTTTATTTTGAGACAGGGTCTTGCTAAGTTGCTTAGGGCCTGGCTAAGTTGCTGAGGCTGGCTTTGAACTTGCAATCCTCCTGCTTCAGCCTCCCAAGCCACGTGGATTACAGGTATGTGCCACTGTGCCCAGCAAGAAGTTTGCTTTAAAGCAATTCATTTGGAGAAGAAAACGGAGGTGATTTAAAGAAAATCATTAAATAAACAAATCCACAGGTTGTGATCGAATAGTCATTCAATAGTATTTAGATGAATTTAGGAAACTGAGATATAAATGAAATGCCATTTAGGATGAGATCATTTTCCCACTTAGGTGTTCACTCTCTTTGAAATATTTGTGTCCTTCTTGTTTACAGTTACATTTTCAACTATGTCAGTTGCTAAAATGGCCCTTTCCTCCCAACAGCAAGCCTCTGAGCAAGGACTGGGAGAACCCTGTTCCTATGTTGATCTTTCCTCAATAACCTCACCTCAGTAGTGGCTCTTTCTGATAAGAGGGTGGATTTTGGGAGACACAATATCATGTATTCTGGTCACAGTGCTTTGCTTTGCACAACTGCATGCTGCATGTTCCTCTTTCCTTTAGGAGTTTCCCATTCAAGTTTTCTCTTTTATCTTAAAAAAAGATTTTAATTTTGGTGTCCGTGTAGATGACATATGTCCACAAGAGAACATAAATTGGATGACACAGAAAATGGAATGATTGACATTTGGAATAAAAGATTATTGTGAAACTTGAAAATACTTACTGGTAAATCAGAACTCTTGATTGTGCTTAAGTAATACAAGGGGCTCAAGAAATAGGTAACTATAATTCATGGATCCACTGACCCATGCCAGAAACCAGACCAAGGCCCAGGACCAGCCCCGCAGACCTATGTGAGAGCCCAAGCCCAGGACCGCCCCTGTGCAGAGTCAAGGTCTGTGCTATGGCTCCCTTCCCAAATCCATCTTGGGACACTGCAGCCATCGCCATAGCCCTCCTCGTGTAGTAGCCTCCACTTTGGAACAACAGACAGGGCCTGGAAGCAGCTGCCCACCACAGCTCAGCACACCACAGTGCTGCATCTCTGAATAGTCATCCCAAAGGCATTGTAAGTCCCACTCTGTCAGCCCCATCTCTGAAAGTGTTTGCATCCATCTTGGGCCACCCCCACTGCCACCTTGAGTTACCTCTGCTACCATCACCTTCATCTTTAGTTGCAGTAGTGTCCATCTGGGGACACCTGCTGAGGACTGGAAGTAAACACCAAGGTGAGGTACAGGTAATCTGTAGGGTCACTAAAAGATTGTAAGGGTAGAAACTGCAATACCTCAGATCAGCACTGAAAGAAAGGAAGACACATTATAAAAAGACACATAATCAAAAAACAAGAGAAGAAAGTGCCCCAAACAAACTAAGATACTACAATAATAGAATCCATTGACAGTGCAGTTGATGAAATGTCAGAGAAAGGATTCAGAATGTACATAATTAAAATTATCTGCAAATTAAAGAATGACTTAAGCGAACAAATACAGGCAAAAATTGATCACTCCAACAAAGAGATAAGAGCAAATATAGGTAACCATCAATCACACCAGCAAAGAGATAAGGGAGCAAATACAGGTAGCAAAAAATTACTTCAAGAAAGAGCTAGAGATTGTGAAAAAATCAGAAATTCTTGAAATGAAGGAAACAATAAATCAAATTTAAAAAACTCAATAGAAAGTATCACCAATAGACTAGATGACTTGGAAGACAGAACCTCAGATAATGAAGACAAACTATACAATCTTGAAAATAAAGTTGACCACACAGTGAAGATGGTAAGAAACCATGAACAGAATATCCAAGAATTATGGGATAGCATCAAAAGACCAAATCTAGGATTTATTGGGATAGAGGAAAGCACAGAGCTTCAAACCAAAGGAATGCACAATCTCTTCAATGAAATAATATTCAAAAATTTCCCAAACATGAAGAACGAATTGGAAAATCAAATACAAGAGGCTTACAGCACAGCAAATGTACAAAATTACAACAGATCTATAATGAAAATGCCTAGCATACAGAATAAGGGTAGAATTTTAAAGGCTGCAAGAGAGAGGAATCAGATTACATATAGTGGGCAGACTAAGTCAGATCTCAGCAGAATTTTTCAACCCAGAACATAAAAGCCAGGAGATCATGGAACAACATATACCAAGCTCTGAAAGAAAATAGATGCCAACCAAGAATCTTATATCCAGCAAAACTAAGCTTCAAATTTGATGATGAAATAAAAATCTTCCATAATAAACAAAAGTTAAAAGAATTTACAGTGAGAAAGTCCACATTACAGAGCATTCTTGGCAAAATATTCCATGAGAAGGAAATGACAACCAACAATGAAAATCTGCAAAGAGAGGAACTAGACTAAAGGAAAGGGCAATCAAAGGAGGAACCAAATCAAGTTAAAAACCAAAAATAAACCAAAATGACTGGGATTACAAATCATATTTCAATAATAACCCTGAATGTGAATGCCTTAAACTCATCAATTAAAAGACATACACTGACATATTGGATTTTAAAAAGACCCAACAATATGTTGCCTTCAAGAGACTCATCTCATGGAAAAGACATCCACAGACTGAAGGTGAAAATGTGGGGAAAAAATGTATCACATGGACTGTATAAACAAGCAGGGGTTTCCATTCTCGTATCAAATAAAGTGGACTTCAAATCAAAGTTAGTGAAAAGGGATAAAGAAGACATTTCATACTGCTTACAGGAATCATATATCAAGGCATAACAATTGTAAATATCTTTGTCCCAAACAATGGGGCATCTATGTATATCAAACAAACCCTTCTCAACTACAAGAATCAAATAGACCACAACACAATAATACAGGTGGCTTTAACATACCTAGATAGATCTCAGCACTGTATGGATCTTCCAAACAAAAACTAAAAGCAACCATAGAACTCAACCAAATAATCAATAATTTAGACTTAACAGACAGATATAGCATTTTCCATACATCAACAAGTGAATACACTTTTTTCTCAGCAGCACATGGATCCTTCTCCAAAATAGATCATAAGTTATGCCACAAAACAAGTCTTAGCAAATACAAAAAAAAATAGAGATATTACCCTGCATTTTATCTAACCATAATGGAATAAAACTAGAAATCAATGACAAATTAAAAAATAGAAACTACTCCAACACCTGGAGACTAAATAATATGTTATTGAATGACACATAGATAACAGAAGACATATGTTGTATTGGAGTTCTCATTTACCTCTAAGAATTTTTCATCTCCTCCCTGATGTCTTCTGTTAGGTTCATTCCTGGGATTCAAGGTTGGTTCAACATATGGAAATCAATAAACATAATCCATCACATCAATAGACTTAAAGATAAGAATCATATGATTATATTGATGCAGAGAAAGCATTTGACAAAATACAGCACCCTTTGATGTTCAAAACACTAGAAAAACTAGGGACAGTAAGAACATACCTCAACATTGTAAAAGCTATCTATGCAAAACCAAAGGCCAACATTATTCTAAATGGAGAAAAATTGGAAGCATTCCCTCTAAAAATGGGAACAAGGCAGGGATCTTCTCTTTCACCTCTTCTATTCAACATAGTCCTTGAACACTAGCCAGAGCAATTAGACAAACAAAAGTAATTAAAGGGATACAAATGGGAAAAGAAAAACTCAAACTAACATTATTTGCCAATGACATGATTCTATACTTAGAGGATCCAAAAAATTTCACCAGAAAACTTCTAGAATTAATAAATGAATTCAGTGAAGTTGCAGGATATAAAATCAACATCAGTGATTAATCCTCTGAAAGAGAAATTAGGAAAACTACCCCATTCACAACTAGCCTCAAAAAAATAAAATAAAATACTTGGGAATCAAATTAACAAAAGAGATGAAAGACTTCTTCAATGAAAACTACAGGACACTAAAGAAAGAAATTGAAGAAGATCTTAGAAGATGGGAAAGATCTCCCATGCTCTTGGATAGGCAGAATCAATATGTCAAAATGGCCATACTACCCAAAGTGCTATACAGATTTAATACAATTCCAATTAAAATCCCAACGTCATTCCTTATAGAAATAGAAAAAGCATGAAATTCACTTGAAAAAATAAGAGATCCAGAACAGCCAAAGCAATCCTTAGCAAGAAAAGTGAAGCAGGAGGCATCACAATACAAGACCTTAAACTATACTATAAAGCTATAGTAACAAAAACAGCATAGTATTGGCACCAAAATAGGCACGTAGACCAATGGTACAAAATAGAAGACATGGAGACAAACCCACATAAATAGTTATCTTATACTAGACAAAGGTGCCACAAACATATATTGGAGAAAAGATAGCCTCTTCAACAAATGGTGCTGGGAAAACTGGGAATCTATATGCAGCAAAATGAAACTAAACCCCTATCTCTCACCATGCAGAAAACTCAATTCAAAGTGGATCAAGGACCTAGGAATTAGACCAGAGACCCTGACCCTCATAGAGGAAAATGTAGGCCCAAACCTTCATCACACCGGATTAGGCCCTGACTTCCTTAACAAGACTCCAATTGTATAAGAAATAAAATCAGGAATCAGTAAATGGGATGCATTCAAACTAAAAAGCTTCTTCTCAGCAAAAGAAACAATCAATGAGGTGAACAGAGAGTTTATAGGATGCTGTTCCATAATGGGGGAAGGGGCATTGGAAGAATGGAGGAACTTTGGTCAAAGGGGAGGGAGAAGAGTGGAGGGGACATGGGAGCAGGAAAGATGGTGGAATGAGATGGACATCAGTGCCCTTGGTACATGTATGATGGCACATATCGTGCAACTCTACATCATGTTCCACCAGAGAAATGAAAAGTTGTGCTCCATTTGTGTATGATGAATCAAAAACATTCTGCTGTCATGTATATCTAATTAGAATAAATAAATTTTTTCCAAAAAAGAAAATGTGGTATATATACACAATGAAGTTTTATTCCACCATAAAGAAAAATGAAATTATGTCATTTGTAGGAATATGAATGGAACTAGGGACTATCGTGTTAAGTGAAATAACCAAATTCAGAAGGTCAAGGGTTGTATGTTTTCTCTTGTATGTGGAAATTAGAAAGGAAAAAAGGAAAAGAAAGGTGGGGAGGCAGGGATCTCATGAAAATCGAAGGGACAGCAGTAGAGGAAAAGGACCATAGGGTGGGAGGCGGGGAGGGAAGTGCTGGGGAGTGATATTTGCCAAATTATAGTGTTGGATTGTGTGCAGGTACAAAGAGTAGCAACAAATTCCATCATTATGGACAATCGTAATGCACCAATAAAATGTGGAAAAAAGAAAAACATAGATAGGTAACTATGGAAAACCCTAGTGCAATGAAATTATGGAGATTCCTCATATTCCAAGTATACCATTGAGTGAGTTTCCCAATTATATTCTCCACTCATAACTGTCACCTAAAGAAAGTCCAACTAAGATGATTAAATTGTCTGCCCAGAATGCCACTTCTTCAGCTCTAACTGAAAACAAACATGTCATGTCAGTCTACCTCTCACACCCTCCAGCACGAAATTCCATTAAGGAGCAGGAGGAAGAAAAAGAACAGACTGTGCTGGATAAGGAATGTGAAAGTCCTTCAATATCATTAATGGATTATGAATTTTTAGAAAATTACAGTAAAACGCAGTTAACATAAAATTATACTGAAAATAGAACTATCATCTTTTTATTCAGAGAGCCCCTTAAAGGACTTTACATTTTTGAAGTTAGAGTTTTGGCAAAAGCTAATTCTATGGAAGATTGCCCAAAGCAAATAGTAGTTTTCAGAATTCCTAATCCTATTGGGGTATTTAGGGAAGAGGAATTAATGAGATGTCCTTTAAAAGATAAAATGAATCACAAATGCTGTAAGAATTTGAAGGTGGATTCATTTAGGTTATAAGTTTTATTAATAAATAGAAACCTACCTACTTACTCTGAAATAATGTCTGATAAGGGATCTTTTTGATATTATGAATCTTACTTTAAGAATTTATTTATTTCTTTATGTAAGATTCCCCCTCTTCAACCTTTCACATCCTTGGGGTATTGCCACTGGTAATATTTTGTGTATTACTGTTCTAGTGAAAGAAAAAGCAGAACCAGAATTAGAGAGGAGTGGCACTAGGATGCCACTCAGTTAACCAGCAAACCAGAATTAGATATCAAGCCCCAGGCTTTCAAATCATTGCTCTGTCCATTGAGGCATTCCCCTCTCTCCCTTGCTTTTAAGAATTCTCTTTAAAGGTTTGCATAAGGTCTATGATATTTCACTAGTTACTTTGAAAAGAATGAACCTCAACAGCACATTTCACAATAACCAAAGTATGAAACCAATCTAAGCATCCACTGACCCATGGCTGGATAAAGAAAATGTGGCGTGTATACACAATGGAGTTTTATTCCACCCCAAAGAAGAGCAAAACTGATGACACTGTGGCACATGCCTATAATCCCAGCAAATCAGGAGGCCAAGATGGGGAAATCACAAGTTCAAATCCATTCTTGGCAACTTATTGAGACGTTGTCTCAAAATAAAAAATAAAAACTGTTGGGGATGTGGCTCAGTAGTAGAGTGTCCCTGGGTTCAATCCCCACTGGATCCAATCCCCAGTACAAAAAAGAAGGAGAAGGAGAAAAAAAGAAAGAGGAAGGAGAAAATGAGGATGATGATATCATTTGCAGGAAAATGGATGTAACTGGAGAGCATTATGCTAAGTGAGACTAGCCAGACTCTCATATGTGGAAGCTAGAGAGAAAAAAAGCAAAGAAAAGGGATTTCATGAAAATAGAAGAGAGACTGGTAGACTATAGAGGAAAGGGACCTTGGGAGGGAAGTGAGAGGAGGTAATAAACGAATGAAACAGATCAAATTATAAGTTGCGTATATATAAACATATCAGTGAATCCCATCATTATGTAACACTGTAATGTACCAATAAAATAAATACTCAAATACTCAACCTCAAAAGGAAATTTGGAAATTATTTAAAGAAGACAATAGAAGAAATTGAGCTTGACTAGCTATATGATTTCTGACCATAAATTTTACTGAAAGTGCTATGTGCACTTTTTACATATTTTTGACAAATAGGCCTATTTTTAATGTGTGGGAAGTGAGTGAGAAAATGGAAAACAGGGCCCCAAATGCTCCCAAAAAATAGAAGCAAGCAGCCTTACAAGAGAGTCCTCATAGCGGGCTTCTTTCTTTACCCTTTGATGCTTCCTTCCCACCCCAACTTGAAAGCAGCGTCTCCAGAACTTCTGTGTAGTAAGGACTGAAGGAGGCAATCTTTTTGGAAATAGTATTTAATGAATATATCTTATAGCTAAGATTGCAAACACACTGTTTACATTTAGACTGTATATTCATTTGAGTGGTTTGGGAGAAGGAATTGATGGTGACTATAGGTGAACCTCAGTATCCTTAATACTCCTTCAGGCCACTGCTTAGCCTTGCTATTAGTTCTTAACCTTCCACACAGACTTCTTGTCCAAACAAAGTATAAATTTGCCTACCCCAGTAACATAGTGAACACAGGCCTTACCCTCCAGGACAGACCTACTGATGCACAGTCCTACTGGAAAAGGTGGTCCTTTCTGCCATGACTTCCACTGTTTCATGGACCATTCAGCCCCTGTGCCCTTCAGTCAGTGGACTGATATCTTGGCCTCAAGGTCTGTGGGGGAACCAAAGTATGGCTATAACCACACCCTGACTATGGTTTAAAAAGGAGAGAGATTAATGCCAAAATTCCAAAAGCCATCAGTTTTGTCTTCCATCACTTCCTAGGGGTCTTTACTTACATATTAATCTTCCTGACAGTCTTTCATGGGGCCCTTGTCCACAAAGAATCTGTGCCCAGAGTTTCTGTTCTTACCTTCTTTGGGTCTTGGGTTATTCCTCTGTTTCAATTACCATCTAATGTCTCTCACCATTATGAAGTATTTTAAAACCAATGAAATCCATATAGCCTCAATATACTTTTACTGAACATCAAACATGAATCATGCCAGGAGCAGTGGCGCATGCCTGTAATCCCAGCGGCTTGGGAGGCTGAGACAGGAAAATCACAAGTTCAAAGCCAGCCTCAGCAACGGCAAGGCACTAAGCAACTCAGTGAGACCCTGTCTCTAAATAAAACACAAAATTGGGCTTGGAGATGCAGCTCAGTGGTCGAGTGCCCCTGAGTTCAATACCCAAGACCAAAAAATAACAAAAACAAACAAACAAAAAAATACCATGAATCATGTACTGTAATTCTAAAGAGATAAAGATATAAAAAGAGAGAGTATATATTAAACATATGGCAAAGCTAGCCATATAAATAGATAATTAAAGCCAAAGTTTCAAGGAGAGAGATAATTCTTGGATATGGAGGTGTAGAGAAAAGCAGGTAAGAGCAAGGAGGAATGTCAGGGAAAGTTTCCTGGAAGAAGTCACTCCTAATCTTAAAGAATAAGTAAGGATGAAACAGTGATTTTGGAGAACGGTATCTACGTGGAAGGGGCAGCATTAATAAGGGCCTGGGTGCAAGAATCAGCATTGGGTATATGGGAATTTCACATTGCTGTGTTTGGAGCATAAAGTATTAGGAAGAAGTGAATGGCTAAGCAGGCATTGAAGAGTTTTAAGCATGGAAGTAACAATAGACATATGGTCTAGAAAAATTGCTCTGCCCAAAGAATGGAGAACAGACTGAAATATGTGAAACTAAAAGTAAGGAGATGTAAGCCAGGCACAGTGGTGCATGCCTTTAATCCCAGCAACTCGGGAGCCTGAGGCAGGAAGATTGCAAGTTCAAAGCCAGCCTCAGCAACGTAGCAATGCCCTGTCTCAAAATAAAACATAAAAAAAGGGGGCTGGGGATGTAGCTCACTGGTTGAGTGCCCCTAGATTCGATCCTTGGTACCAAACAAACAAACAGAAAGTAAGAAAATAAGAGGAAGCTATGGCTATAATCTAAAAACATATAAATAATTAAGAAGTTAAGCAGGTCTGCATTAGACTAAGAAGAAAAGAAATTTGAGCACTACATAAGAATCAAAATAAGGAATAATATGTGATTAACTGAACTTAAGGTAGATGAGACAGTGGCAGGAGTCAAATTAGGACTATGCTTCTAGTGTGAGGACTAGGTAGATGGTGACATCTCTGGCTGGAGCACACTTTAAAGGAGGGTAGGCAGGTTTACAGGAAGGGTAAGGAGTTTGGGTTTGACTTTGTGGGTGTGATTTTAAAGGAAGATGTTCAAATGTGGAAGTGAAACACACAATTATAATTAAATACACAACTACTAGTGTACTATACTAGTTGAAAACATTTGACTGGATAAGTCCCCAGTGAGATTTTACAAAATGAAAAGAAGAGTATCATGAGAATGAAACTCTAGGGAAATGCACATTTTAAGAACAAGCAGAAGAAAACGATCCAGGAAAGAGAGGGGGGACAGGGAGAGGGAAAGAGAAATAGAGAAAGGAAGGAAGGAAAGGAGGACGGGAGGGAGGGAGGAAAGAAGTTAGTTAGTTTAGAGTAGAGCAGGAGAACCAGGAGGCCCTGGGAATAAGAAAGCCAAGGAAGTAAAGAGTTTCAGGAAGAAAAGCATCATTACAAGTTTGAAGTTCAACAGGGGTATTCAGGATGGAAGGATGTCGATTAGACTTTTCAAGCCAATGCAGAGTATTTTTGTAGAATAGGGGAGGGAGGCAGGCAAAAGCCAGATTGAATCGACAAAATCTGTAGGAATGGACAGAAAAGAGAGGTAAGTGGGTATTTGAGGGTGTGGATAAAAAGAGAAAAGATGAATCATATCTAGAGCCAAACAGAGCCAATGGAGAGGAAAGGGTCACAGAAGTGATGATGATTTAAGACAGAGGCAGTTGGTAATGGCAGATAAAATATAGTTTAGAGTTTAGTGGAGAAGTTATGGCCAAGGACACAGGTGGAGTACTGGACTTGACCCATCTAATCTTCTGAAATTTGAGGATGTATATATATGAAGATGGGTTGGACATATGTACGTTTGTGGGGAGATAGGGAAGCCAGAAGCAATAAATTGCATGAGATTGTGTCCAGTGCCTCCTGTGAGGTGAGTCTGAGATTCCAATTGAGGGGAAGGGGGAGGAACTGACCCAAGATGGGTGAAGGGACTAATGAGAGGCACTCCTCTGGTTGTCCCAGTAGGTGGGAGAGCAGAGCAGCTTTGTGGGGAGCGGGTGAGGAGTTGGGGCAAAGAAGAAAAGAGACAATCTCTCTACCCTCTTCTCTAAAAAGAATGTTGTCCCAAGAGAGGATAATTTGCTTCATACTGGCAGTGAACAAGTCAGTTGTATGTTCATAGTGATGTTTTCAAATCCCTGCTCTGAGTGGTCACTGGTATGCGTGTGCCTGTATCTGTGAAGAGCCAGCAGTCGAATCTGATGCTCTAATACCTTGTTGGTGTCTGTATTCAGACCCCATCTTTTGCAAGCTTCTCCTGAGTCCCTTGTTTTGTGTTATAAATTTGTTCTGTGATTCTTAATTTTCAGTGATAGGAAAATAAGAGTTTAAGTTTTTGTTGTTGTTGTTCTAATTCCAACTGTATTTTCACTGCTGTCAAAGAAGAATATTTGATATCAAAGAAAGTATCTATTAGCTCTAATAGTGGAGACTCTGGTGTGTGTCTGCAGATGGCTGCTGACTTGGAGCAGCAACGCGGGACTTTGCTCCTGTGTGAAATGGCCTCTCTTTTCAACCATTCAAAATCTAGTGTGCCAGAGACAAAGGGAAGAGACCCTTTTAACTTAGTGGATCAGGTTCCAGCACAGAAGGAATGAGTAAGACCATTTGATTTAAACATTTACCTCTTCCAAGAGTGTTTGAAAAATCTAGAATCACCAGTCCTGTTGAGTCTGTAGTTTACCACTTACTCAGGATCAAGAACAGATTCCTGTAGAGAAGGTTTCTTCAAGTCAATGTTAAAATGTTTTTTCTGGCTATTTTGGATCAGTCCAGGACTGCTCACCATTAAAAACCTCTGGAAATAAAAGAATGGGGATTCCATCAAAGCCCTTGGGAGAGAGTTTCACTTTCAGAACACACACATTCACAATGTATTTCCTTAAGTTAGTTTAAACTCCTTCAAATACACTCTCTGAAAAGACTGTGGGTTCTATCATCCCACAAACACTTCTTAGCACCTAGCATGTGCCCAGCTGTGTGTTAGAGGCAAGGGACACAAAACTGAGCCAGCAACACAATGTGCACCAGCCCTGTAGCTCTGTGTGGTGCCAGCTATGCTATCAGAGAATTTCACCTAAATAAGACCAGGTGGCAAGAGAAAGAGTTGATGGTGCCACCCTCAGCTTTCTGTTTCAGAAAGCTCATTCATGCTTGGGGTTTGCACAATTCAGGAGCAAGACTCATAAGCACTTGGCTCTCCAGGCACAATTAACATTGCCTGCAGTCCAGAAACAGCAAGAAAAGCAAGTTCAAGATTCCAAGAAGCACTCGCAATTTAGAGAGAGAACTGCTTATGTGAACTAAATTTTCTTACAGGATGCTCACAGAATCTGGAAACAATTTTATTTTCAGCATACCATTGATTGACATTCTCGGGTCAGTCCTGTAATCTCCACATGCCTCAGTTTCTCTAGTGTATCAATATGAAGCAAGAGTGGTACTGCTACTCTTGCATCCCAGATTGTATCTTCTCCCTGCCTGTCTCCTCTGTGGCAGGTGACATGGGCCTGCCTACACATCCAAATCCCCTGAATCTTGTCTCATAACTCAGCCTTCTTGTGTTCATCGCTGCAGTGCTTTGAATTCACACCAAGTTGGTTTTTTTTAACCTCCTTTTGACATTGAAATCTCCATCTTCCACTTAGAATCATCCTGCTGTATGTGAGGAAAATAATCATTTCCTTCTGCTGTGTACTTTAACCCTTGTGTTTATAGAGTCTTAAACTTTTGGCCATTGCATTTCATTATAAGACCACATGTGATTTGTTTTCTATCCGTGCTCTCAAATAGTTTAACCTTCTCTAAGGATTCCCTCTCTGTTCGATGACTGCAAATTAAACTATCCAGACTCTCTTGCCTTATACACTAGTACTTTTCAGTGTGGCATTAAGCTCCTGTTGGATGGCAAATTATCAGAAATTTAAATTAAGGGATTTTATTCCCCTTTGGCTGTGTCAGAGAAATTTATTTTCACATTTTTACACTATAATTTTTTATTAGTAAAAATTTACTTGCTGCTCTTAATAGATTGTGGCTAGTAATAGGCAATTCAGGTATTTTCCACATGTATGTATCCATATGAAGTGTTTAAAGGAATGGAAAGCAGGCTGTCATATCAGAGAAATAACAGATTTGCTTATCTGCAAACTGCTGGAAAGTCCCATTAGGGAGATACGGAGGTCAGATGTGTGGTTATGTAATGCCACCAATTACATTATGTTGTTTGACTTTAAACCCAATTCTTATTATTAGTTAAATAGCATTTGATGGGATTCAAAATACATATCCCCAAAATATAGCATCTTGACACACTGGATGTTCTAAGTTGAATATGAGAAACAGCAAAGTTCAGGAAGGACTCTGACCTTCCCATGAAGCAAATCAAAAGACTCTCATGTGAAAGATGCCCCCCTCATCCCCATGTTCACTGTGAGCCTCCACAATGTGAGCTTTCAACTTTAGTGGATGTGCTGTTGACAAAAAGGACGGGTGACTTCACCTCTGGCACAGGTGCTGGTGTCCTGGCCATGTAGAGGTACACAGAATGGTGATTAGCTAAGAGGTTTATAGTAAAAATTTTCTACTACTAATTCCACATCTCATTAAATAATATCAGAACATACTTAAAATTTAATTGATGGTTTAACTTGCCATCTTTAAAAAAGATAGCAAATGAAAGTTTACAACAAGCATTTCTTTTACAAGTTTATCATTTCAATTGCTTAGAGACTAATCATTCGCTACATCTGTAATTGTTGTAGGGACAGATGAGGCAAGACACTGGATAGGAAACAGGAAGCAGGTTTGTTTGACTATAGTTGGTTCAGAGGGTACAGCTTGCAGCTATAATTAATTAATCCCCCTGAACCCCAAGTTCAGGCAGTTTCAGAATTTTATACCCAGCGTATAAGGGGAGAGGCCCAGAAGTTCACAGTCCTCAGAAGTTCACATAAAAGCAGCTTTTTCCTCTCACTGTTCTGGGCAAGTTAACACTCCAAGGACAGCACCTGAGAAGAGGAGAGCTGCTTTTCCTCTTTCTTTCCTCCTCCTGCCAGCTGTTACCATGGAGCCCAATTAGTAATATCTCTTATCTTTGAAATAAACATTTCTGTGAAGCTCAGGGCCAAGGCCAGAGGCCTTGTTAAAGAATCTGAGTCGGGCACGGTGGCACAAGCCTGTAATCCCAGCACTTAGGGAAGCTGAGACAGGAGAATCACCAGTTCAAAGCCAGCCTCAGCAACAGCGAGGCACTAAGCAACTCAGTGAGACCTTGTCTCTAAATAAAACACAAAATAGGGCTGGAGATGTGGCTCAGTGGTCGAGTGCCCCTGAGTTCAATCCCTAGTACCAAAAAAAAAAAAAAAGAATCTGTCTTTCCTACCACACTTTGCATTTGCAAAAACACTTCTATAAAATATTATATTGTTACTATACTAGACGGTCCATAAATGTTTGTGAAAAAAACTAGTAAAGGGGCATTCAGCATCTGGAGTACTGATCTCTTTCAGGCCTGTGGCCAAGTAAGATAGAGCAACAGGAAATAGGAAGCTTAACTACATTGAATTCTTTTGTAGAGACTGTTTTGCTGATAGTCCCAAGATCAATTATGGTGCAGATTTCTAGAGAAGCTTAATTAAGATTTTCTGTGGAGGATTCTGGGCCACTACAGAATCACCATGAAGGTTTAGTCACTCGTTTATTATAAATGTTCTACCTGTCTCCAAATAGGATTTGAGGAGCAAACACTATAAGATAGATATTATATTTCAACAATTCTAATAATACATATTTTTCTGATTTTTTTCTCCTTGAAATCAATATGCATTTTAAAACCAACAGATCTTAGCATAGGTTAATTGGTAGTAGGTTTTTTCTTTCTTAGTAGTTTAGAGGATAATGTTTTATAATCTTATGCTGTTAAATTTCATTAAATGAAATACATTAGGATAAATATAATAATGCTTTATACAAAACAGGTACAAAATAACTATAAGTGAAAAAAAAAGACCTAGGCTCCCACTACAATGGAAATCAAAATTAACTCTGGGTTTCCTATAAACACTTAATTAGAACCATTTAGACATGGAAATCCCTTCTGAAACTCCAAAACAATGACAATGAAGAAATAAAATGGTACAACTCTGTGTTATTCAGCTTTTTGTCACTGACCAAAATACCTAACAAGAACAACTTACAGGAAGAAGCATTTACTTGGGGCTCATGGTTTTAGGGGCTCAGTCTACGTCTGGTCAACTCCATCACTTTGGGCCCAAAGTGAGGCGGAACAACAGGGCAGAGGGGCAGCAGTGGAGGAAGGCTACTCACTTCCTAGAGGCTGGGAAGCAGAGAGGGGTCGGGGGAAAGGCCCTAGGGAGATGCACCCTTCCAGGACACACTTCCAGTGACCCAGCTCCTCCAGCCACACCCCACCTGCCTAGAGGTACCATTACTTAGTTAGTCCTTTCAAACTGGGATAGACTGGTTAGGTTAGAACTCTCACAATTCAGTCATTCCACCTCAGAATACTCCTGCATTAACAGGAGATTTTGGGAGACCCCTTATATCCAAACCATAACAAACCACTCACCTGTCCTCTCAAAAAAACTAAAGAGACTAGTTCCATTGATAAGAGATTTCAACATATTTTCTGAAGGTAGAAAATAGAATGACAACTGACATGATTGAGCCAAGGTGACAATAATGTAAGTGCTCCCAAAAGAGACACTAATGATCCTTATATCAGTAATGACACTATAATTCCAGGGAGGTATTTTGGGATGGTAGATAGAACACAAGCAAGGTTCTTCGTAGGTCATCAGTCAAGTTGATTTCCATCCTATTTAAATCTGTGTGCTATTTTACCTGTAATCCCAGCAGCCAGGGAGGCTGAGGGAGGAGGATTGCAAGTTCAAAGCCAGCCTCAGCAAAAGCGAGGCACTAAGCAACTCAATGAGACCCTGTCTTTTAAAAAATACAAAATAGGGCTGGGGATGTGGCTCAGTGGTTGAGTGCTCCTGAGTTCAAACCCCAGTACCCCTCCAAAAAAATTGCTCATGATTTTATTTAGGTTGGGATGACTTTTTTATATCTAGTCAATTAGTTTCTGCTTCTAAACAGGTAATATACTTGGGAAGAAGTTAGTGGATTCAATTCAGCAATATGTAAATGTAAGTAGATTATGTATGATTTACATATAAATACATATATAGTACATATATGTACATATGTATGTGATGTGTGTGTACCTGTGCATATGTGTGTGTATTCCCCTGAACATAATGAATACTTATTTCCTATAAATGAAATAGGTAAATCTGTAAATGATTTACCCTGGGATCCCTGTGATATTCACTATTTTGCCAGAAATTCTCCTCTGGTTTCATAAACTGTGCCTTCTGTATGTAAATGCTAATGGCGAAACAGAAGATGGAGTTTATTCTCCATAATGTGGGGCATATTGAGCTGTGGTTTCTATAAGTGGTCACTCTCATTACCACCCTGTATTTCTAGAAAACCATTCCTGTGCCCATTCTGCCCAAAGCTCCTAAAGCATTCTGACATCTTAAATAAATGCTTAAAGCATTTCCACAATAATACACACCCTCTTTCCCCCCTCAACCACATGGAGATGACAAAAATATATTTGAATCTCTCTATTGGTGGAGGAACAAAGAGAAATTCTGGAAATAAATTCTGCAGGCTTATCAACTTTTATTGTGGCATATATAAAATGTCAGGGAGAATGGTATGGTGGATAAAGAAATGGAATAGAGGACAATTACTTAAGGCATTTTTCTAAGTCACTTATATTGGTTGGTTTTGTTTCATGTGTCAGGAAAAAGTTATAGGCAGTTAGCTTTCCCAGGAAAGAAGTTTCAGAAGGAGTCATTGTGATTTATGTTTTAGGATTCACAGTATTATAGACTTGTTCTGAAAAGGCTTCCTGCAGGCATGGGTAGCTCCTAGTGAGCTCCCCTGCCTAGCTGCCCAATGACAGGTCTGATTCATTTATGATCCTTTTCACTCTCCATCCTTCCTCATGAGGCTTTGAACACTGGTTGGAATCTCCTATGCAGCATAGCAGATTCTGCACTTGGTTGCCACATCTATATTCCACTCCTCAGTCATAACTCCTGACTTCTCCTATAGGCTCCAAGCTATGAAGTAGCCAGGCAAGAGTATACTGAGGATCAAAAAAAAAGCATCTAAAAATATCTTCAAGCATGAAAATGTTTGATTTTACATTGTACTATATCATGTCATATCCACTTAAATAATATTCTGATCTTCTGTTTTACTCCTGACCTGCTTCAGCTTTTCTGGTACCCATTCCTCAGCACTGGGGGAACCTGCCCTCCTGTACATCTACCCTAGGGATAATGGCTGCTGCTATAGTAACTGCCCACCCCAACCAATAGAGACCACTCTACACTTTGCCCTTCTTACTCTGTACTGTAGGTGTGACCCTGAAAAGAGAATTGATAGATGGATACATCAGTAGATATAGTCATTCAGTTGGATTAGTTACTCTCATAACTTGGCTGTATCAAGAATATCAGTCAAATAAAGTGTTGAGTAGATTTACCAAGACATGTGGCATCTGTTGGATATTTTGCTTTATATATAATTATGTTTTATGTTTACATGAAAGCTTCATGCACGTATAGGAAAGGTAGCTATGAACACTGTGGTCCCTCTGTGCACCTGAGCCACATGCTCACTGACGTAATTGGTACTCTTCTCTTTCTCTTGTCTTCTGCCCCTTTTGTTCCTCCCAACACCTAGTCTTCCTTTTCTCTTTCTATTATATGCCCTCTATTCCCTGTTTTGACCTCTCACAGATTTTTGTGGTATCTGGTGACTCCCACAGGGTCCACTTACCATGGAAGTAAGCCTAATGCTAAAAGAAGTCTATCCATTAAAATCTTTTTTTAATAAATTCCTTTTTAAATTTGTTCTAATTACTTATACATGACAATAGAATGCATTTTGATACATCATACGTAAATGGAGTGTAGCTTCTCATTCATCTGGTTATACACGATGTAGAGTTACACAGGTCACATAATCATATATGCACCTAGGGTAAAAATGTCCAATTCATTCTACTATCATCCCTACCCCCATGCCCGCTCCCCTCCCTTCACTCCCCTCTCTCTAGTCCAAAATACCTCTATTCCTCCCCACCCCTTTCATTATGAATTAGCATCTGCATATCAGAGAAAACATTCGGCCTTTCAGTCTTTGGGATTGGCTTATTTCACTTAGCATACTATTCTCCAATTCTATCCATTTGCCGGCAAATGCCATAATTTTATTCTTCTTTAAGGCTGAGTAATATTCCACTGTGTATATATACCACAGTTTCTTTATCCATTCATCTGTTGAAGGGCACCTAGGCTGGTTCTGTAGTTTATCTATTGTGAATTGAGCTGCTATAAACATCTATATGGCTGTGTCACTGTAGTATGCTAATTTGAAGTCCTTTGGGTATAAACCTAGAAGTGGGATAATTGGGTCAAATGGTAGTTCCATTCCGAGTTATCTGAGGAACCTCCATACTGCTTTCCATAATGGTTACACCAATTTGCAGTCCCACCAGCAATGTCTGAGTGTACCTTTTTCCTCACATCCTCACCAATTCTTTGATCCTCCAAATGAAAAGTTTGTCTTCTTAAAGCAAGTATTATTTTTGTCAAGATCTGCACAGGGATACTCAGAACATTCCATCATCACTCCTATCGTATTTATTCACATCCACTTTATTTGAATATGATGAAACTAATAATGATGTGGAATAAGGCACTGAACTTACTCCCTCTCCTCTCCCCTCTCCTTTTCCCCTCTCCTCCTCCCTCACCCTCTCCCACATGGCTTCTTTCCTAAGAAGTGCTGAAGAGAACAGAAACCTTTGCACACTGAGGGTTTGGGCAGTCTATATTGTTCTATAATTTATCAGTTGATAACTTCCTACCTCTAAGGTATTGTGTTTTCCCAAATGAAGAATTTTTGGCTCAGCCTTGGAAATGTTCCTGCTCCTCTTCTTAAGTCAATACTGCAAGGGAATGCAGAGGAATTCTCTGTGTGTAATTCTAGGGAAAACAATTTAGATGCACTTTTGAAAACTTAACAAAATTACTTAAAATATCACAGAGAAACAGCCAGGCTTTAAAAAAAAAAAAAAAAAAAAAAAGATCTCATCCCCAAGGATTTAATTTATCTTTTAGATCAAGTTACTACAGATTCTTCACAGTGTTCAATCTGCATCTACCAGTGTTTTGCAGAATTAATCAAATCACCTTAAAGTTGGTGTGGTTGGTGAGAACAGTTTAATAATATTCAGAACTTTCATGGTATAATTAAAGATGAAGAGGGTCAGTCAGTCAAGAATTAATATGAAAAATTAATAGATGAAAATCTGAATTGAGATACCAGAACATGCATAAACTATGGGGAAAGTGAACCATGAAAATAAAATTCATTTATGTTCATTCAGAAGGAGGAAATGATAGAAAGTGTATTGGCATTTGAGCCTCAGGAAATTTTAAGGATTGAACAATTGTAGTAGAAAAAGAGAAGAGAAGCGTTTTTGGGAAACCAAGTTAGAGAGGATAGCACATTATTTCTTCTTACCATTGTTTCTCTGTTCCTGGGAGCTGAAAACATCCATTATAATTTGCCTACTGCTTCCACCCACAAGTTTCTTCTCTCTGATGTTATCTCTGTATGCACACCTTCAATTTTTTCCCAAGTATTTTTAAAAGAAGAAATAATCTATAAATTACCTCTCTTGCTCAAAAAATAATTGTACAAAACATTATAAAATAGAAAGTTGAAGTTACTTAAAGTTAAATACATTTTTTTCTATTATCTCTCACTTTATTCAGTTCCCCTTAAAGTTAGAAAGGTATGATTTCTTAAGAAATTTACTGTATTTTTTTAAGATTCCCAGTGGATGAAAACAACTTTCATATTTCAGAATCAGCATTGCCTACTCACTGCAGTTTTACAGAAAGCAGCCACAATCAATGGTGTAGTAACTTTTTAAAAACCAATTGGCTCAATAAACAGATGTGTGTCTCCTGTGTGGTATGCCAGGCAAGTGTTTTATAAAACCCCTTTTTAGCCAAGCACATTAACATAATCTTTAGGCCTCTAGCAAGTCAACTACTTGAGAACTGCAGGGAGAAAAAAAATAGACATTTCTGGGAACATGTGAAATGTTGAAAAGGCCCTCGTTCCAAAGGAATCAGTTGAAAAATTATGTGTCATTCTTCTCCATCTTCTCCATTTTAGAGACATAAAATTGGAAGTTTAGCATATGTGCATATGAAAAACCAAAGAGAAATTGCCCCTGTTATGATACCAAAAATAATAGAGGTGAATGTTCATTGACTTATTCATTCATTCATTTGGCCTGTTTTTATTGCATGTTTACAATATTACAGGTACTGTGATAGAAGTTTAGGATACAGAAACGAATGTGAAGGTGTGGTTCCTGCTGTCAGAAAGGCCCTGTCTGGAAAGCAGAGATATTGCTGGGCATGGTAGTATTTGCCTATAATCCCAGAGGCTGAGGCAGGAGGATTGCAAGTTTGAGGCTAGTCTGGGCAAGTTAGCAAGATCTTGTCTCAAAATTTTAATTAAAAAGGTCTGAAGATGTAGCTCAGTGGTACAGCACTTGTCTACAACATATGAGGCCCTGGGTTCAATGTATAGTACCACCAAAAAAATGGGGATATTTTTGTAAATCAACAAATATATTGATGTGTTATGGGTGCTATGATAGAAGGATGTACAAAGATGAGATTGTAGACATTTCAGAATCTTATAACATGAGTGAACGTTCAACTGCTGGGCCAAAGGAAAAAGGCACAGGAAACAGGTACAAAGGTATCCTAGGGCATATGAAATGGCTTAATATGGACACTGCAAGGAGCTAAGTGTAGCTGAAATACTGAGCCACTTGAACAATGACAAGTTGGAGAGATGGGGTCTGGGTATAGGAGTTCTCTTACTGTCAAGGGGTACAGGCACTTTACCCAGTAAGCATTTGGGCTGCCTGTGGCTATTGATCAGAGGAGTAAGAAAAACAGACCTAATAACAGTAGGACTAGGAAGTTAAGATAAAGTCTTTAAAAATATTTTACTTTTATCAGAAATTAAATATTTAGCAACCATCATCCAGAAAGTCATCCTGGTAACATGAGTGGCAGTTATACCAACACTAGGGACTGCTACTCTTCCTGCTGATTGGGCCACCTTTCCTTTGGAGCTCTTATTGCTTCTCCACATCTCCAACAGATGTTTTCCTTTATTCAGTGGGTGCCCATGTGCCATGTGCTATCCTGGGCCCCAGAAATGGTGGGATAATAAATCATGGTCCCACCCTCAAAGTGTTCCCTGGAGCCATCCCTAGATGTCTCTCTGGAGCTACTCATCACATTTGTGTGTCATTTGGAGGGTCAGGAGATACACTAGGCCTAACAACAGCATCAATTTCATTTTGAGAGTTGCTAGGATGGGGAAGTAAGAGGTTGGGTAAAAGGACTCCTAGCAGTCTGCTAGTGCGTCACTGCATCATACATCAGTTTAAAAAGTTAAAAAGGTGATTTTGTTTTTCATAAGTTTGCTGTATAAATTTGAAAAAGGTTCTATATATTAGTCTGTCACTCAAGGCATCAAAACCTTCAAATGCCAACATGAACTATTAGGTTAACATGCTAACCATCATTTTTATAGTTTGAAAAACTGCCCTTTCAAGCATATCTCAGAGCACAGTCTTTATTAAACAAACTACTGCCTCACTTAGTATTCAGGAAAGACAAAATTTGTAGAATATGAAGGTAAGAGAGTCATTTAACCCAAATAAATGTTCTTTTATCATGCTTTTCTATTTCAAGCTTTATTACATGTAATATAGAAAACTAGTACAGAAGCCTTTTGATATCCTTACAAATATTTCATAATTATTTTTCATAAATTAAGCTAGAAAGGAAGATGTGATATCTGCATGGAGAAAGGGGGCTTGCATTTGGGGTTACATTAGATATAGAAAATTGACAACAGCCTTTGGCTGGTAGGGACCTGTTTTCTGCATTAGATATGATTAAATTCATGCCCAGTGGCACAACTTCTCCTTGTAAGCTCTCAGTTCCTGGAGAACACCTTCATAAATCTTATGCCATCTTCCTGAGGTTGAATTGTACTAATGTACCATCCCTTCGACATTGATTCTTAGCAGTGTGAAGCTATTCTCAAAAGGAAAGTGGAACCATTTCTGAAGATACCATAGAGCTCACTGGAGCCTCCAGCAACAAAGTGATTGTAACATAACCTTGAAGGCTGCATACCAACCTTGTCGTCTTTGGCAGAGGGCCAAGTAGCATGTGCAGTCGCATCATTAACTGAACAAATGTTTACTGAGAGCCTAGGGTGTGGCAGGCTCTGTTCTATGTGCTGTTTTCTGTGCTTGACACTCTCATGACCACACCCCCACCTCAATTGTTCAGGTCTATACCTCAACACAAAGGAAGACCTCCCTGGATCCCCTCAAAGCAGAGTCAGTTCCCTGACAGGTGCTCTCATAACCCTCTGCACCTCCCCTTAAAAAAAATTTAGCCCAAGTCACATTTCCTAATCATTGCTTTAATTTGAAAGAATAAAGTCTGTCTTCCCACCAGGCTATAAACTTTGTATTGATCAGGATAATTTGTCTCTTTTTATAGTTACCAGTACAGGAACTGGTTAGGATACAAGCAGTAATAATGAAATGTAAAAAGTGAAAACAGAACTTTATTGTGTAAGTAACATAGTGTATGTGTAATATTTTAATAAGTGCCGGAGTATTCTGAGGCATGTCATACAACTCTCAAACATGTAAACAAAATCCTTGAATGCCAGGTAACATGAACTTTTTGATCAAAAGTTGATATTTTCTAATAGCTTTCGAATAAAATATGCCCTCCAAGTCCCCCTTCCTCTTGTGGAATTTACCTCAAACACACGCAAAGATAACTTCAAACCATGTAAAGGACCGTTTATCTGATAGCTCCACAGATGGTCTGGAGCAAGTCTTTCCTAGATTTCTCCATGGCTGCAGACAAGAATTCTCCACCCAGCTACTGTGGCAGTGCCTGGACTTCACAATATTTCTTTAATGTCTGTCACATGAGATGCGGTCCCCCTGCCTCAGGCCTTTTCATGGCCCACAAAGGTGTGTGGAGTGAAGAGGTGCCAATGAAAAGCTTCACAGGAACTCCAGTTCCAAGGCAAACCCAGGACACATTGGAGAGGTGGAAGCAGTTCATTGAGACAGATCACACAAATTCTTCCAGCAACATCTTCATGAAGTATATTCCTCCATTTGAGATTTAAATATCTTACTATGATGTATAGATGGTTACAAATGTAAATGAGCCTTATACAGCTCTCTGCGTCCAAATTAAATAGATATTAATTGCATTCCTATATCTTTTGGGGTCTTATCAATATGGCTAGGAAATTAAAACCACTCTTTTCAGGTCATCTTAATCTGTTTGCTTTAAAATGGATTAAAACACATGAATAACAAAACGTAGCAAGTGACAGAAGACTCCTCCATGTACTCCATACCTGCCTTGGTAGTCATAAGATCTACTGGTGTAGAATGGAGGTTATATTGAAATGCCTAAAAACCCAACATAAGATTTATACTTCAGGGCATGGCCAGCTTTCCTCCTACTAGCATCCTATGTCCTTTGCCAGATGATATGTGGCTAAGCCTTTGCACTCTTTATTGCAGTGACTAATGAGCTCTAAATCATTATCTATTTACTTGCCCATTCTCCCCAAGTGACCATGAGCTCATCGAGGGAATTAGTGACTCTGCCTTGTTCATCTATTTTATCTCAAACATCAATTCCAACATCTGACATGTATCTGGGTGGTGATTAAATGTTTTTGAGCTACAGGAACTCACACTCTCACTTCTGTTCTTTTCCACTCCAACAGCTGTAATCATCTACCCTTCCAGATGAATTTATGTTGTGTCTGTTTATAAGTCATATACTTAAGCACAATAAATGGATGTATAAGAAAAAACAGCAATAATACTTCACTGAACGGCATAACATTAATCTATTAGTTTGTGTATGTAGCGTGTTAAAGCATTTCTTTCCATCTAAAGATTTTGGGGGGGAATAATTGTTCTTTCTTTCGCCTTTTGTATTCTACTTATTTTGTGTCACTCATTCTTTTTTGTTAATATTTATTTAAAGCTACCTTTAGAGTTAACTTCAAAATAAAGCTTCTGTGTTCACTGTTTACATTTCAGGCTTTGATACAACTGAATTGTTAAGTGCATTAGTTAAGACTAGCAGATGCGTCTTTAAATTGATCCCCCTTGATTAAAAGTAGTTTATAGGCTTCTGATAATGTGGTCAGATCAGGAGGAACTAAATGCTTGTTGTTCTTGTTAGATTACTCAGTTCTGCACTGTATAGACAAGTGGAGCCTGCCTATGTTGAAATGTGGGGTCCAGGGAAACATGGTTACTTACTCTCATTCATTCCAAGAAAATATAATCTTAATAATTAAACTCTGGGATAGAATGTATTTTTAAGGTACTAGAATTATTTTTGACAAATTTCTGAGTAGAGTTATTCTGTCTCCATCAACATTAAAATTTCCTTATATAGAAAAATGGCTTCCACTCACATTGTAATTACCCCCTTTTCATGTATATGAATCCTTACAAAGAAATGAAAGTTGGGCTTTTCTTAAATAGGTGAATATTCTCCTAACTATGTCCACTTGCTATTTTACAGTAAGAGAAAAGAAAACTTTGCTCTGGCTCTCATCTGAATGATCACAAGTTGAGGATTAGTGACCTAATAACTAGTAGTTATTATTACTAGTTTATGTGATTTATAAACATGAATGTCAAAAATCTATTATCATCGTTGATAATCTGTTTTATACTTAGTTTCTTTTCATTTTCATTGGAATTTTAATTTAACTTGCCTTTCAAGTCCCATTTTAGAAACAATTATTCTTGTAAGTGTAGTTGAGGTTCTTAGACTGGCTTTAATTGAGGTAGAAGTAATGTTAAATAATAGAGTAATGTTAAATGATCTTTAATTAGTCAGGGAACCTTTGGTCTTCTCTTTATAAATAGGGTGGTATTGCACTTTGACAGTGGAAAAATCCACATACTTGTCCATTCCTTCCAACTTTATTCAGCCAGCATTTGCTGAGCTGCTTTGACATTCCAGAGACTGCATAGTGCTAGTCATGAATCACCATCTGACAGGGGAGACATCAGAAATTTCACACTTTAAAGCAATGGGGAAGGTCTATGATACAGATACATAGCAAGTGTTAAGGAAACATCACCAAGGGACCTCAACCAGGCTTCTCTTCCTGGCCTCAGTGGTGCAGAGGGGTCCAGGGGCCTCATCTTCCTTGTTTTCTCATCCAATCAATCAGAGGCCTCTATCAGGTATATATCAGCAATGGCTGACCTGAAGCTACTTAATAACCAAGGACCTGACAGACAGACCATACTAAGCTGCACTAAATTTACAAAATCCCCAGACACCACTGAGGGTTTCCCTAATACTGCAGATTCTACCCCTGCCTTGTAGACACTCCATCCTATACCAGAGCCTTAGAAGAGTAATTATGCCTCATTGCTCTGGGCCTAATGTCTGTGTACACTAACTACTCAGTCTTCCTCACCACACTTTTATTTCAAGTTCAAGCTTTGGAACTGTAACCTGGGACACCCCAGAGTCACATTGGGATGTGAGGGACTGAGATGTAGTAGACTTTCTAAGTAGACTTTAGCATTATAACATTGTTTCACTATTGGATATTTTCTGAGCTGGCTACTTTTAGACGAGTTAATGTCTCATCTTTTCTATTCCATAAACATTTATTGAAGTACTTGAGCTCTGCTCTGCAGAGAATCAAACCTTCAGGAGCAAAAGGAGCTGGCATTAATTCTATAGATTTTCCATATCACTAAGCTAATCTCTGTGACTGGAAGATTATTATCATGCAGGTTCTCATAGGATCTTCACTGCTCAACTGAGCTGTCACCAGAGACATTATTTTGAAGTTGATGATGCTGATGACAAAAAGTCTCATGTTTTATAGTGCTTTTCATTTTTAAAAACCATTTTCTGAACTATTATTCTTTCCTCAGAGTGAAGAAGTAGATAATGCAGGTAAATCCTCTTTTAACTGGCAAAAAATGTAGAGGTACCACAGAACAACTTAGTCCCTTAGCTCATGGCAAAACCAGGAATAGAAATCCTCGTGCTTGAATAGCACCATATAGCCCATAGGAAGATGCACCATGTTTTCTCATTTGCTCTTCACAGTGTCCCCATCTTGGAGTTGGAATAACCACTTTTTACAGATAAGGAAACAGAAGTTCACAAAGGCGGTATAGCTACCCATGGTCTTGAATAGTCACATCTTCATAAGATATACTAAGGAGCTACTTTGGACCAGGCACTGTGCTGAATATGTTCAAGCATAATGTTTCATGTAATCTCTTGACAGTCTCTGAATTAGGTACCATTAGCCCTATTTGATGGAAGAGTAAGCCAATTAGTTGGCCATGTTTCTATTTAATAGCAGTGGAGTCAGTTCTTAAACTCCTTTCTAATGTTATTCCATTAAGTTGGAGGTTCACAGCCTTTTATGTTTCTCCAATTCATTTATAAACATAGCACAAACTCATCAATAGTATCTCTCCTCACACCTCCAAGATGTTTCAGAAAGGGTTTGTTCCTTTAGAAGGTATATCAGAGTCTTCTGAGAGAGGAAGGAATAGGGATGAGAAGAGGGGCCTTGAAGAGAAAAGGTAATTTAATTTAACACTCTCTCCCCTTTCCTCTTCCCCTTTAGTGACTGAAATGTATCATTTAACTCTTTTATTTTAGGATGCAACTTTATCTCTGCTTTATTCTTTAAACAAAATTTGTTGAGTACCTACCTGAGCCAGGTATATTCTAGGTGCTGGAGACATAACATTGAATGGACTCTGTGAGGTCTCTACGTTCATGAAGTGTAGTCTAGATAGTGATAAGTGCTCGTTTATGATAAGACATAGGGGAGGGTGGCTGCCAGATAAAGTAGTTAGAGAAGCCTTCCCTGAAGAGTGCCATTGGGGCCAAGACCTAGAAGGTGAGAGCAGTGAGCCATGCAGAAAGTTGGAGTCAGGTCTTGGACATGTTTTTGGCCACAACTGTCTCTGGTCCTGTTCTTCCTCTCTCTACAAAGGTATGCACACGATCTCAACTTGCTCAACTTCTACCTTCAGTGCTTGGTTCAATGCTCAAAGTACCAGCCAGGTCTGGTCCTCACCAGTCCATCTTATGCCAAAGCCCAGAGCTGGCTCTGGTCCCTATGACCTGGAAGAATAGCCAGTTCTACCTTGGCTTTGATCCTAAGTTCTTCAAATCCTTAGGTACACTTACTTCATCTTCCTACTCTGAGATTGCCCCTGACACTGTCTCCTCTTCTCTTTCATGCACATGTGCACACACACACACACATACACGTTGACTTTCAAAATGTCAGGTTTTTTCAAAATAGATAAACACTTTCATTGCTAATTTTTTTATAAGCAATTCTTTGTTAGGGACCCAGGTTCTTTTCTTTCTCCATCCTCTTAAGGTAGAACATAACATATAAGCAAGAGTTAAGGCAATTAGTAGACAGGATGGGAACTAGAAGATTCCAGAAAGCAGCTTGGTTCAGTATTCCTTACTTGGTATGTGTATGCCCCATGTCCTAGTAACTTTTGCATATAATGTGACTGGCAACTAGGTTTCTATTCAGTATTGATTACACAAAGAGACTAGATGGTAAAGTTCCCCATAATTACACCTCAAGGACACAGAATCAATGGTGCTTTAGTATTGTGTCAGTAGAAGTGTTACATACAAACCAATCACTGAAATAGCTCTGTCTAAGATTTACAGGGAATGGGAGCCACGTTTGTGTTTCTATAAAAGTAAAAAATAAACTTCAAACCCTATTTCAAAAGATCGTTGATAGAAGAAAGGAGACATATGACCCCTGGGAGATTTTTTAAATTAGCATTCCTTTCTATCCCTGTAAAATACAAGGATAACTACCCTGAGATATGACTCCTTTGATAAAAGTCATTATGGTCAGCTCTGCCACTCATAGTGTGTGATGGAGTAGAAAGAAATTTCTTGAATCTACTAGAAGAGAGATTTGGATCCTGTAACTAGTTTTTCACAAAGTCAAATTCTAAATAAAACTATGACTTATGAAAACTATCTGGCTGATAATCAAAATTGCATAAATTGTGCTGTATTCAGATCTATAGATATTTCCTAATTTTTTTTTGCAATGACGTATTTTGACAAAGTTCTGAATTTCTGAGATAAGCTTCTCTGGTAGAAGCTGAACTATAAGTGAGTTTATTCATTGCTTCAGAAAGTATTCATTAGCATATAAGTATGTTGATTAAATTACATCTTATAAATTTTTAAATGCATGTTTAAAAATAACAATTACTAGTTTTGAAATCCATGTAAGTCCTAATGATTTGATTTTGAGGCTTCTGTGACTTAAAATACTTGACTATCTCATTTAAATCTACCCAAGCTGGCAGAAACTTTGAAATAAGGTCCTCCAGGATAACAGAATAAACTGTCTGTCACTGTGATATGATTTTTTTCAACTTTTGGGGAAAACAAATAGCAGGAAGATCAAATTCCTCCAATAATGGATTTTTCCACTCAAGTATTCAACTGTCGAAGCTGTTAGGCCATGCAGAACTGGTTTTAGGATTACTCTACTGCTAGATGAGGGTATCAGACTGTCATTCTCCAGGGAGTCTGGGAATTGTTCCTAAGTGGTCACCAAGGACCATCAGAATTAAATGTATTTCATTAATAATCATGTCCCTACTGGGATTTGCCAGCTATATCCTTCTACCTTCAAGGTTCTGAAATGATACTTAATAAGCACAATTCTGTTATTTTCAGCTGATTATACCAGGTATCTATAACTAAATACTCAAATAACCTAGGTTTGAGCAGTGTAAACCAACAAACATCTTTTTTTAAAAAAAATTCTACATTATCAAATAAGGTTCTTAAACCTTTGACTGATAGTTCTCAGTCAAAATAATGGATCACACTCTATTTCATAAGGATTGTCCTATAATAGCCTCTTTTTTCCAATAATCTGATTTTTTAAAGAATTACCTTTTTACTAATGGAATAGAAAGAAATGAAAAGTTTTCTTTTATTAAAGCAAGTGAGGAAAATGGTCATTTCCTCTGATCTCCAGTGACAGTGACAGCCATGTGTATTAATTTTCTTAATGGTTATGTTAGCTGTCTTTGGTTAAGTCTTTCAGAATCATACTCAGTTATTATAACTGCTATAGTAGTACAAACTTATACTTAAGAATGCTAGCCACAGAGTAATGAGTGAAATATTTATTAGCATGCACTTACAAATCACACACACATGCTCACACACATACATACACATACACACAAAAATTCCAAGGCAGACTCTGATTTGATAAATTTAACTGTAAATTATAAACCCACAAAGATAGGCAAGTGATATTTCTAATAAAAACATTCATTGTTTTATGATATTTGAATCATATTTGGGGGTAATTTAGTTTACAGATAACTTTAAAAACATTCTAAAGCAAAATTCACTACTGTTGATATAACTATGGGTGGGGGAGGGGGAGGGGAATACCAGGTGTACTCTCATATTAAGAGGCCAGAAAATTCAAGTCCTTTGTAAAGTTAGTAAGAATCAAAATAACAATTTTTGAGAGAAGAAACAACCATATTGAAAAGTTACTGCAGATTTTGACAGGCATTTGTCATTCAATATAAAAGCACTGGTTAAGCCGGGCGCGGTGGCTCACACCTGTAATCCCAGCCCTTTGGGAGGCTGAGACAGGAGAATCACAAGTTCAAAGCCAGCCTCAGCAACAGTGAGGTACTAAGTAACTCAGTGAGACCCTTGTCTCTACATAAAACACAAAATAGGGCTGGGGATGTGGCTCAGTGGTTGAGTACCTCTGAGTTCAATCCCTGGTACCAAAAAAAAAAAAAAGAGGAATGGTTAGCACCAACTAAGGAGAGCCATTCAGGTGGCAGAATTTGGGATCTGATGAAGTTTTGCAGTGTCAACCACACCCTATCAATGTTATCCACGTGTATTTGCCAGACAATTGTGAGTGAGATTTAGAAGTAGAAAAACGAACAGAGACATCAAAAGGCACTACTGCTTTTGTCATTTTTCTCTAAGTTCATCATTTGGTCATGTCTACAAACAACAACTAGCTTTGTTGTTTTGAAAAACCTGCCAGGGGTCCAGGGCTGACTCTATTGGAAACACTCCATCTTTTGTGAGCTTGGAAATTACTCTTTGAACCTTAGGTTTCTGTAAAAATGTAAAAAGTGGAGATAATGGTAATATCATTCCTGCCTGCCTCAAAGGATTTCGAAGAAGGTCAAGTGAGATCCTATATGATGAGGGGCTTTGAAAAACCACAAAGCACTGCACAAATGTGCAGTTTTATTCTGATGGTCTCAGAAGAGTTGTCTGTCTAAGGACACATCAAGGAATCCTGAAACTCTGACTCCATGCAGAGCCATGTGTTCAGATCAGAGTCACGTATACATCTGCCAAAGACTTTGCAAAACTCCCTGTATGATATTCCTTCTATAAACCATCACCCTGGCTAAGTCCAGCAAAGAGTGAGGAAGTAGGGTTCACAGATGAACAACCCACTGGTGCCATGCCTGAGACCACAGGTGCTGCATCTGTGTTAACAGCACACCTTTGTTTCCTTGAGGTGAAAATGAGGAGAAAATGATGTTGGTGATTAAGTCAGTACAGTATAGAGCTTAAAATCTGGGTCCCGCTTCATCCATGTATGAACAAGTTAGATAACCTCTCTATGCCTAGGTCTTATCTATAAATGTGGAGTAGTAATGATGCACATCTAAGGGGGTTGTTAAAAGGATTAAATGACATAATAAAACATGAAAAAAATGCTTGCATAGTAAATGTTAGCTATAATTAGTTTTATTTTTATTATCTTATCTTTTATTAACTTAAACTTCTATACCACTATTTGCCCATCTATAATAAAAATGTAAGTTACTACCCACTTTCTGGAATGGGTGAACTTTTTTCCTGTATCTCAGCTTTGTTCTGAGATATACATGTAAATATTTTATTTTGCAGGAAATAATGTTCAAAAGGAGTATTCTCTTTGGTTTAAGAGACTGGATACTGTGAAGCCTCTGCTTCAATAAGGAAATGGCAAGGTTCCTCAGGAATAAAAATGGTGCAGAGAATGTAAAACCCAGGAGCGTAGTAAAGCACATTTAAAATGGCAATATGATTATCACACAGTGCCCATAAAACAGCCACACATGCAGTTCCTGCCAAGCTTGTTTGCCATCACTTCCTAAATTTGGCTGGTAAGCAAGGACGACATCTGGAAAAAATAGTTAAAACAAAACAGTGTCTAATTAGTTTAAAAATATTTTGGTTAAAAAGTACAGTAATTAAATAATGCAATTCTGAGGGGATAAAAGGAAGCAACTATTTTGGGGAAGACACAGTATTGCAATCTTAGATAATTCCAGTGGAGATATTGGAGTCTTATAAGAGGAAGCATAATTATTTCTTATTTAATTTTAATTATAAAACTATTCAAACTAGAAAAAATACCAAAAATAACATGACATCTTTTTCCCACCACTAAGATTAAATAGACAGTGGAATGAATCTGACGTAGCTTGCCTATGTACATATATGAATTCACCACAGTGAGTCTCCACATAATGAACAACCACAAGACTGGGATCCTAATTAGAATAAGATAAAAAGAAAAAAAATTAAATAGACAGACATTTTGCCTTATTTTCACTTATTACTGAAAACAAAAATTATATTCAGTGATTATATTAGCTGATTTCTCCTTCTAGCATTGATTCCAGTTGGTTGCATAACTGTTTTTCTGTAAGTGGTGATCCAATACAATAAATGAAAACTTGAAATAAAATGGACTCTGTGCTATAGATTTAAAAAATCATCTCTGTAGCCTATATTTTCCTAAGAGACTCACTAAGGATCTGGCCATCTTTGACCTAATTATTCAGTTTTTTTAATTGACAAAATCAACCCTTTAGTTAGGTGGTGTGATTTAAAGAACCTTAGAGGTCTATTTATTCAATAATATCTTCCCTGTTAACTAAACTTCTAATCACAACTCATTCCTGTGGGGTCTATATGAGTATGGGTTCCCCAGAGAAATAGCAGAGAGCAAGAGAGAGAAAGAGAAAGGTTAATTTACTATAAGGGACTGGCTTTGCACAGTTGAGGCTGAGAAATCCAAGATCTGTAGTTGGCAAGCGAGAGCCCCAAGAGAACCAATGGTATAGTTCCAGTCTTTGTCCAAAGGCCTTCAAACCAGGAGAGCCAGTGGTCAGTTCCAGTCCAAGCCCAAGTCTGAAGGCAGGAGAAATCTGATGTCTGTGCTCAAAGACAGTCAAACAAAGGAGAGAATTTTTCCATAGTCTCTTATTCCTTCAGGCCTTTGACAGATAAGATGAGGTCTATGCACATTGAGGAGAGCAATATGCTTTACTCAGGCCACTGACTCAGATTGAGTAATCTCATCCGGAAACCCTTTCACAGACACTCCTAGAAATGTTTACCCAAATATCTGGGTCAACTATGACCAATAAAGTTGACCCATAAAATTAACTGTGAAGCCGGGTGCAGTGGAACATGCCTGTAATCCCAGCACTTTGGGAGGCTGTAACAGGAGAATCATGAGTTCAAAGCCAGGCTCAGCAATGGCGAGGTGTTAAACAACTCAGTGAGACCCTGTCTCTACATAAAACACAAAATAGGGCTGGGGATGTGGCTCAGTGGTCGAGTGCCCCTGAGTTCAATCTCCAGTACCAAAAAAAAAAAAAAAAAAAAATTAACTGTCATAGGGTAGATAGAAAAAATAGAGAGTCTGCATACAAGCTCAGTTTAAATACGCAGCTTGTCAGGTTGTCTGGAATAACCTTCTTTTCATTTGCACAGTAGCATGCATCAGTTGAGTCCCTTGAAGCAATCAGATGCTGGTAATTTTAAAACATGGTGACATGGGAAGGGTAAGAAAATAAAGCAGCTCTGAGATGTCTGAACCAGGAATGGCAGGACCACACTGACAAGTGAGTCAGAATAAACCCCTAGGATGGTGACAATAAATGCTGAGTGGTAGTGGTGGTGACAGCAGATAAAATTTATAAAATGGTCATAAGGAGTTAGGCAGGCATGGTGATAACACTAACTTTAATCATCAGAGCAACCATTTGAAGCATACAATATTACTATCCCCAGTTTCCAGATAATAAAAATGAGACTTGTGGAAGTCATATCCAAAATCACATAGTATTGGTCAGTTACGGAGCTGAATTTCCAACCTGCTCTGTGGTATTTCTAGAAGGGAAAGCCGTACCATGTGGCACAGACTGCAAGGGGAGGAATCCAGGCAGGAAACACCATGGCACTCGTCATGTGCTGCACAGCTTTGCCTTAGCTAATCAGAGGAAAGATCGGTTTGTTAGAACACTTGGAAGTGTCAGGATCAAAGGGCAAACAAGAAAGAGTAGTCCCTAGTGTTCAGTTCAACTCAGAACAGTTGGCAGTAAGGACAATTGATGCAGCGAATGAAGAAAAGAGAAATGGCAAAAGAGAAATAAATCATTTTTGTTCAATCTTCTCATGCCCACAGTTGTAATTAATTAAAGAGCAGAAAAAAAGAAACATAGTATCAAAAAATAAGACAGCTAATTAAAAGGCAGAAAATGCTAACAACAGAAAAAATTTAGATTGGTTTCCATGTAGGGATAATAACAGAATAAGAGTAGTTACAATTGTGTGAATTAAATTCCAGTTTAGTTAATTTGAAAGAAAGAACACAAGAGATGCTTTACTTTATAGAATAAATGGCACCACCCCAAGCTTCCTTGCACACAAGACTGACACGTAGGCTCTGTGGATATGTACTCCTGTGTAACCCACACAGCTTCTGTCCAGCATTTGCCTATTAAATGAGTGCTTAATAAAACATCATTATTCAACATTAAATTGAATGATTATCACGACTACTCTTCTGTTACTATCCCAGAGTCTCATTTTTCTTCTTTAGAGTTACATAGTATGGGAAACATTAAGGTACTTAATATTTAAGTGTGTTTGGAAATTCAAGGGAAGAGATTAAGAATATGAAGGTTATAGAGTCAAACCTAGTCTTTAATTCCAGTTCCTCCATATATCAGCTCTAGAACTTTGAACATGTTTTTCCAATTCTCTGAACCTCAGTTTCCACATCTGTAAATTAGTCCTTTTTATAGCCACCTTCTAGATTGTAGTGAGAAATGAATGAAATAAAATGAGTCAGGTATTATCCTGACTCCTCAAGAAAATGGACATCATGGGCAGGTGGAAAACAAAATTGAAATAGTGGACCCCTCAAAAAGAAGTGAGTGGACTTAGGAACACCCAACGTTGGGAATAAAGAGATGCCACATAAATTTTTAGAGGCTACCACCTCCTCTCTAATGGCTGCTCCTGGTTTTAGAAATATTTGAATGTTCACATGATTTGTTTGGATTCTTTCGAATTAAAAAGCTTCCAAAGAGCTCTCAAGGAAAGCTCTGTGGGCACCTGTGCTGATATTTAAAAGCTTCACATGTCTCCAGTGATTAGCTGTGTAATTGTGGCCCAATACAGGGAAGTGGATAGCTGTGAAGGACAATGACACTGCTTAGCCTAGAGAGGGACATTGACATTTTATTTTGCTACCTACTTTGCCAAATGATTCTTTTTCTCCTCCTACATAGACTATTTTTGAGAATCCAAATGTTATGAATTAACCTGTGGCATTAAGCATAGCTTGCTTATTCTAGAATTTTTCATATCAGAGTTCTCCCATCCTCTACTCAGCTCTTATGTTTATGGCTGAAATGTAAAATTGGAGTAAATCATTTGGAAACAGATAAGCAAAGAATTGTATTTAACAAACACAGCGCTTGGAGTGAAAGTTCATCCTGAATTCAAGTTGGGGCTAGATAAGTTAACTTTTGTGTATTGGGTATGTTTTTAACATCTTTAAAAGGGTGTTCATACTTTTTCTCAGGAAGCAAAAATGATCAGCAAAGGCATTTACTGCCAAAGCATTGCCTCGTCTTTTGGTGGAACCTTCAAAGATAACATCCTGGCTGCTTTAAAGGAATCATTTTTAAATGATACCAGAGCCTTAGAACTATTTTAAAGCTCAATGCCCAGATGGAAACTACAGATCGGCTTAGGGCATATCTAGTTTTAAAGCAACTTGAGCTATTTAACTATTTTAAGAAGAACCAGAACCAGAACTTGAATCCTAGAATTCCTTTCCTGGGCAAAGAGCCCTCAATACCTTTTCATAGCTACAACAAGAAGAGACTCAGGGCTTAGAAAACGATAATTCTTTTGAAATTACCTCCTCAGAATCACTAGGAAAGCTAAAATGGATGATGAAAGATGACAAGAATTATCTGGTTTATCCCTTCTTGTTTTGCAACCTCATTCCATCCCCAATACTCATACTCCTCACTCATCCCCAATCAGTGTTTGTCTAACTCCAACTTTCAGACCTTGTTTAATCCTCACTTCCTCTGTGACTTATCTCCCACCACCCTACCCTACCATGGCCCTACTCAGTAGATTATGATTATCAAGGAAAAAACTGCACCAGGCAAGTTAAATGGATAATGAAGACTTTATTAAAGTAGGTTGTAATAAAGTAAAGAGATTGAACTCCATTGAAACAAAAGGTAGGAGAGTTTTTGTCACGGGATTGAGCTAGTAAAAAAATACAGAAAAACATCATTGGGGAGGCTGGCCAATGTGATAAGGCCATCTACGTTTGCTAATTGGTATAGAAGCTCTATCTTTCTTGATGATTTCAAAGGGATGGTTCCCAGGTCCTTAAGAAAGACATTGCTGTATTGTAAAACTGGCAAGATGCTGGGAGATTTATATCTCAAAGCCACAGAGAAAGAACTTAAAGTTTTCTAAAGTAAATGATGTAAGAAAAGGAAGGTCCGGAAGAAACCTGTCCAAGTTTCATCATGCTAAGGGGAACATCCAGCTGTATTCCAACTTTAATTATTTGTTAGGGTTTCTGAAAGTTTATGAATTTACAAGTCTAAGAAGAGGTTTTGGTTAGAGTGTCAGAGGTATCTGTATTGAGCATTGTAACTGATTTGTTGGACATCTATCCATTTGGGCAGTGAGAATATCTTTATTTTGTTCACTATGTCCTTAGTACAGAGTATACACAGAGTACTGGCACATGGAAGGCATTCCTTAAATATTTGTGGAATGAGGAGACAGTTTTGAAAAAACTCAATTTCTTAAGAATTCCTTCCCTCTTTCTTTGGAGTTCAAGGGTTAAAGATTGATGGGGCTATTGTGTAAATGGAGAAGGACTTCACTCATTAATGAATAAATATTTATACTATAAACTTACACTATCCTGTCAAGTAGCATGTCTTTTACATGATTTTCTCCTTGGTAAGTCAAGTAAACACAATATACCTAAAGTCTGTGCACAATATGTAGAAAACATTTTTTCACATATATGAGCTGACTCAAACTGATGTATTAGCTCTAACAAAAGTGAAAAACCTTTGCACACCTTTTTTCAAATTTACACAGATGATTTAGGGGAAATGAATGACATATCTCATTTAAAAGTTATTTGGAAATATTTGTACTAATATCATTTTTTTCTTTCAAAAATACTTCCCTATAACAAGTAAAAGTGTTAACAATCACTGTTGATCATTATTTTTCAGAAATAGTTATTGATTTTTATGAACATTGTAAATCGTCACTCAAGTTTAGCCTTGGATAAGAAAAATAGTTCTAAGAATTAAAATATTTGCAAAACCTGGAACACAAGCACCTCAATAAAGGCAGTTCCCCTAAATTCAGTGATTCAGCTGCCTTTCAAGTAAAATAGAAATGATTGTGAATTGAATGTGAAGTCCAGTGAAACAGATCTTATCAACCACGTTTAAGCTGCTTCTAGCCACTAAGAATCATGCAAGGCTTTTTGTGTATGGTTTGGAACAATGACCTTAAACACAAGATAGTCTTCATGTCTGCCAGACCAGCTTATGTTTATACAGTAAAGGCAACACTGCCCTTTCTATATTTAATTTGTCTCTTCCATAGTTCAGAGTTGGAAGAGTTCTAATAATGGCATCTTTTATTTCTTTTTTGTCTTTCCTAGATATAATTCAGACCTACATGATGATAAAAAAAATCTGGACACAAAAAGGAAAATCTAATCAATGGCCTTCTGTGGTTTTCCCAGATGCTTTCTAATGTTCAGATCTGTCCAGATGCCTGATCACAGAGACATACAATTGTCAACAAAAAGTCAGATGACTGGCCTTCCTTTCATCCAAATGCACTAACTACATGTAGCTTCAAAGCTCACTACTCTGTGGCTTTAATAGGAAGATTTTAGATTTCTAAGGTTTTCTTTAACATAGTCACAACAATAGTATTCTTTAATTTGTCAAAGACAAAATATGAGCCAATGTCAATCTATCTACAGGAAATTTTCTATCTATATATGCTATATCAATTATAGTGATTGTGGCTGTCAAGTAGTAGAATCAAACTCAAAACAATTTAATCATAAACTCAAACAATAAGAAGTCTAGTTGTCACACTGAACAAGAACTTACTGGTGAGCCAGTTACACCTAGTTGAGTATGGAGCTTCACAACATCATCACTATTTCTGTTCTGCAGTCTTCCAGATGTCTGCTTTATCCTCAGGACCAAAAATAACTGCCCAGCTCTGATTTTGTGTGTCAACACAACACAAAAGAAATAACTTTTTCACTCTAACTCAATATACAGTACCCATTGTTATACTTCAGTAAAGAAAATATTTTATAACGATGGAAAAATGAGGAATTGCAGAGATTCTATAACAAAATCATCTTGTCCGAGCTTTAATGTGCAGCTGATTCTTTGACCACCACCACCTTACATGAGCATACCTGTACCTCACATGGTGACTTATGCAATGCTCATCACAACCCTATAGGGAAAGTACTAATTTTGTTGTCCTCCTTTAATAGATGAGTAGCTTGGGACATACAGAGGTCTTGCCCAGTGAGGGACAGAACCAGGATTCAAGCCCAGGTGGTCTGGCTCTGGAGCCCAGTTCCTAAAAACCCTGCTTTGCTGCCTCCAGTTACCTCATTTTTAGGGCTCTATATCTTACAACACATTATTCATTGTTTGATCATATCAGCTCTGCTTTTTTCCATTTCTTGATAAAAGAAAACTTATTTAGGCTGTTATAGACCTAAATAATCCAAAAAAAAAAAAAAACATATTGGTCCTTTAAAAACAACCAGTTATTTTCAGAGGGAAGCCCTGTGCTAGAATTCCCTGAAAAGGAAAGGTAATGTAGGACTCACTAGATACAAATTGTTTAGTCCAAACGAGAACACTATAAGATTCAGAAAAGTCACATGACTTGGCCAAGATTCCACAGTTCCTTAATGGTATGGCAGGAACTAGGATCATATATCCTGCCATATATTTTACCAAACTGAAAATGATGTGTAATACCCTCTGCACCAACAGAGTCAAATGCTAGAATGCATGATAGCTGAAGAACAGACAGACCTATTGGTAGCTTCTCTATTTATCCCCCACCTAGTAATTTTTCACTCAGTGATCAAATAAAACCATTAGTTGTGATTGTATCAGGAACATTGCTCAGGCTTAGCACCTTTCCTTTGGGCTCCATGAGAAAAGAGACAGCATGCTGCCTGTACTGTGAAGAGTTAGGAGCTGGCAAGGCTTTTTTTTTATTTTATTTTTTTTATTTTTATTTTTATTTATTTTTCTCAAAAGTTGCATTTTAATACATGTTATCAAACATAACAGAAAAAAAACAAATTTTCAGAAGCTGTACACACTATTCACTGAAAATATTTGATGAGGCAAATAGAAAAAAAAATTATTACAATCATAATTTTTCTAACTTTGGCAAGGCTTTTTAAGATGATAAAAATGGACTCTTTTTTTCACATGTGAATGACTGTAGTGAGAATAATATGCTGTTTTGCCTATTTACATATAGTTCCATAGTCACAACTTACAGTCTCAGTCTCATTTAATTATATTTACTTCTGATACTATTTTTAGGCCACAGTGTAAAAAAAAAATCTTATTAATTCCTTTGATTTTCCTTTATCCCATCTCTGTATTTGTTATTTTTCACATGTTCCTTCTAATATAATGTCACTGGTACTTTGATGTTGCACATTGGCTTACAATGATAATCCCCTTTGGTTGTTTCAGAACTTTCTTTGCCAGTGCTCATTGTATTTCTTTTATAAAATTCTGTTAAAGTTCTTATTGTCCAGAATTATGGCACTGAGCAATATTCTAGTTAATAGAATTATACCATAATTATTCCACTTAGCTGAGTACTACATATGTATTAAATCAGTACACTAAGGTTATCAATTTATAAATAATATGTTCAATATATTCATCATTTAATGCTCCTTAATTTATTCCTTTATCAGAAAATATTTATTAGCTAACCTAGGCAATGTCCTAGATGATGGGGAATAATGATGCCATATGCTTGGAGTCCTTAAGGAGTTTATGGTGTACTCGAGTAGCTAGACAAGAATCATACAACATGGTGATAAGAGGGAGAACATGGCACTTAAGGGACCTTCTGATAAGCTATGACCCCTTCTTGGGACATTGGGGAAACAGGCAAGTCTTATTAAGTATAATTTGATATTGGACAATTCAGAGGGCACTTAGAGTTCTAATAGTACTTTAGACTTGTCATTAGAAATCATTTTCTATAGATTTATAGTTTTAAAAGAGTTTTAGATGGCACAATGATGAATGAACCCTTTTGTCTGTACAGATTGGGTTACATATTTTTTGCTTCTACCTTACCTCTTGCTTCATTGTCAAATTGTGCTTTTGCTTCCATTCTGACCATTTATCAATGCATGACAGTCTCCACTTTCTCCCTTCAAGTCTGTGTTTCTTTAAATACTTCCATAAATCAACATTCATTTCATTATTGCAAGTACTTCTTATCAGTTTTGACCTGCTTCATGGTCCTGTCTAGCCTCCAACTTGGTCCTTTGTTATACACAGCACCTATATAGTCAAGTAGAAATTGTAATTTTTTTAGTGTAGCACTTTTTCCCTCCAGTGATTTCCACAATTAGGTACATAATGGCCCAGAACTCTCTAAGTCATTTTTGAGAATCTCGAACTAGTGATAATTCCTAGTGTAGGGACCCAGTTCAGGGGATTATGGTCAAACAGAAGGCTAAAAGAAATACCTACATTCTTTTTTGGCCACAATATTGATAGCCAGTGCTACTGCAGACACAGATGTCATGAGACCATGACTGAGGCTGGCTTGTGATGCCAGGAACCTGTCTTGTTTCCATCCTTGTAAACACAGCCCGTTTTTTACTCCTTTAAAATATAAATCTCTATCAACTTTAGGAAAACCACCATCATCTGCTCTGCTCAAAGAAGTTGACTTCTTTGAGGCATTTTTCCTACCTATCTCCTTATTCTCTGGCAACCGATGGAGCAAACTGAGGACATGAGTTTTCCAGAGTTTCTTTACCTCCCAGCTCTGTGAACCCATCCCCAGATGTTCCAATTTTCAGTCTCCAGTCCCACCCATAATCCTTTGAAACCTCTGTTGCCAATCCAAAAGTTGAATGATATCTTGTCCTGAAAATTAATTTTGTGGCTCTTGAGGGGTGTCTGCCCTTTATGGATTAGTGGAAAATTGAACACTCGATGAGAGAAGTTTCACTGAGTTTGCCACTTTAGAAGCAAGTATGTCCGTGGTGTTGCCAACATACCCTTTCCTAAATGCACAGTGCTAATGTGTGATATCCCAGAGTTAACACATTTGCAAACTGAATTACTGCCCACTCCACTGGACTCACAATGAAAGAAGCAGCTGGTACTGGAATAACTGACAAAGATCACTGAAGAGTTTGCTAAGCAAGAGGAGAGCTCAGAACTTCCACCAGAGCTTCCAAACAGAGCTGCTGACATTGACACCTCTCCCTTCAGGGAGTTGGCAGATCACTTAATCTTATTGCCATCTGTGGAGATAATAACATACTATGGAATTGTTATCTGTCTCACAGGGGGGTGTAGCTGGCTTTTTAGTTATACTGGAACTACTAAAGGAGTTGGCAGGTTTCACACTACAACTTCAGTCCTTTTATTTTATCATATCATTGTTAAAAGGAAGAGAGGCAGGAAGAAATGACTCCTCTACTGATAAATAGAGGTTACACAATCCTAACTTTATAGCAACTTTGATCTCAAGGTCCCCAAAGAAGTGAAAAATAGACCTCTCATGCCCTTTCTTCTCACCTTTTAGAAACTCACACTGACACAGAAACAATCCTCTTCCAACCACCAAAAGATACACTTTCCTTCTCCAAAGACAGAGCATATATGTTTGTAATTAACATAAGTCCCTGAATTCCTGCTTAACATGCTCAAAATGTGAATTTTAAAAGATTTTTATTGGTTCTTTTTAGTTATACATAACAGCAGAATTCATTTTGGTATAATTATATAAGCACAGAATATATCTTATTCTAGCTAGGATCCCATTCTTGTGGATGTACATGATAATGGGATTCACTGTGACGTTTTCATATATGTACATGGAAAAATTGTCAGATTCATTTCAATCTCTTTGAGTATATATAGTAGATTTGTTTTCCAGATGTAGTTGTAACAATATTCCCCACCCTACCTTTTCTGTTTTTTAAATAACAGCTTTATTGAGCTATAGTTTACATACCACAAAATGCACCCTTTTAAAGTATGTAGTTCAATGGTAAAAAGTAAAAAGTATAATAGTGGTTTGCCAGAGGCTGAGAAAGGTATGGGGAAGGGAAGATTAGGAGATATTAGTTAACATATACAAACTACTGTTAGGAAGAATGAATTCTAGGACTCCATACCACAGCAGAGTAAATAAAGTTAACAATAATTTATTATATATTTAAAAACCATTATAAGAGAGGATTTTGAATGTTTTTACCCAAAGAAATGATAAATGTTTAAAGTGATATATATATATATAGCACAGTATTTTGAAGCGTCCACATTATAGCATGTATCAATATTTATTCATTTTAATTGCCAGAGAAGATTTCATCATACAAATGTACCACATTTTGTTTATCCACTCATCAGCTGGTAGACATATGAGGTTGTTTCCTCTTTGGAGCTATTAGGAATAATGGTACTGTGAACAAGTTTTTGTGTGGACATTTGTTTTCTCTTAGGTGTATACCTAGGATTACAATTGCTAAGTAATCACATTTATGATAACTCTTCTGTTTAAACTTTTGAGGAACTGCCAGACCATTTTCCACAGCAACTGCACTGTGGATGAATGAAGATTCCAATTTCTCCACATCTTCACCAATATGTGGTTTTTTACTATAACTTTCCTAGAGAGTATGAAGGGTTCTCTCCTTGTGGTTTTTATTTGCCTTTCCCTATTGAGTAATGAAGGTGATCATTTTTACATGCATTTATTTATCATTTATCTACCTTTTGGGGATTAAATGCCTAATAAATTCCTTTTGCCCTTTCAAAATTTTTATTTGGTGCTTTTATTGAGTTGTCAGAATTCATATACGAATCAGGTATATGGTTTACAAGTGTTGAGAATCAGGTTTTCTCTAATTCCTTTGTTCTTTAAATACAGGAGGATCTGTTGAGAATTAGGAAATTCTTATACAATTTTAGCTATTCTAATTTGTCTCTCAGGAACAAGTCGCTTCATCTTCTTAAAATTCATTTTCTTCCTGAGCTCACAAAGACTCATAGGGTGTTTGGAGGTGCTTCAGCTGCACCTCCAGAGGGTAATAACAGTTGGGAAAGGAGGATGAAACCAGTGGGTGGACCTCCTCACCACCCTCCCTGCAGCCATAGGTGCCCTGCTTCGTTACAATTTATATATTCAGAACAAAAAAATCATTATTTTGAATAATTATTTTGAATAAAGAGAAGGATGGATGAGTGGGTGTATGGATAGATGAAGGGAAGGAATAATATTAATTTTCTTTGAGGGATCATTTAGTGATATGCTTTCCACTTTAAAAAGAACAAGGTAATGTAAAAAATGGCAGGGTAAGATTTATGAAGAATGATCTTTTCTTCTTTCATTCTCTAGTAGAAAACCTGGGATGTATCTTTGGCTTATTGTGTATAAGATATATTTACATTCAGAGAATTCATCAAAGAGAAAAAGGAGAAATCTAAGTTCTGGTTTTAAGATGAATTTTCTGGTCATGTGGATATTAAACACTGAGCTAGTTTATGGACAATAAATATTGTCTTTTCACCTTCTTAATGAATGTGACCTTATAGGTTGCCTGTAGAGAGTCTTTCCTACTTCTAAATTATTAAAACATCTTTGCAAATCCTACATAGTAAACTGAACTCTTCACTAACATTATGCTTACATTAAGTCTCTACCTGGATAGTTTTAAGTGTCATGGATTTATTTAAAAGACATTAATAACACTGAATACTTTGTCCTCATTCATGGAGCAAAATGTGTAAAAAGAATGTATCCCTTCATTCTGAATTAATTTTTTTCATATTCAATTTATTTGTTCTATTTAGGCTTACATGATAACAGAGTGCATTTTGATTCATTGTACATAGATAGAGGATAACATATCAATTCTCTAGTTGTAAGTTGTATAGAATCACAATATATATGCAGTCATACATAAAGTTAGGGCTATGATGACCATCATATTCCACCACCTTTACTGTCCCCATGCCCCCTCCCCCCTTACACCCCTGTGAACAGAGTTCCACCATTGTTCCCATGTCCTTTCCCACATTATGGATCAGCATTCACTTATCAACGAGTACATTCAGCATTTGGTTTTCTGAGATTGGCTTACTGCACTTAGCATGGTATTCTCCAACTCCATCCATTTACCTGCAAATGCCATAATTTTATTCTCTTTTATTGCTGAGTAATATTCCATTGTGTATATATACCAGGTTGGTTCCACAGTTGAGCTATTGTGAATTGAGCTGCTATAAACATTGAAGTGGCTGCATCATTGTAGTATGCTGTTTTTAAGTCTTCTGGGTATAGACCTAGGAGTGGGATAGCAGGCTCAAATGGTGGTTCCATTCCAAGTTTTCTAAGGAATCTCCATACTGCTTTCCAGATTGGTTGTACCAATTTGCAGTTCCACCAGCAATGTATGAGTGTGCCTCTTTCCCCACAACCTCACCCACACTTATTGTTGTTTGTATTCTTGATAATTACCATTCTGACTGGCATGAGATGAAATCTTAGGGTAGTTTTGATTTGTATTTCTCTGATTGCTAGAGATGTTGAACATTTTTTCATATGTCTGTTGATGGATTGTATATCTTCTTCTGTGAAGTTTGTGTTCAGCTCTTTGGCCAATTTATTGATTGGGTTGTTAGTTTTTTGGGTGTTAAGCTTTTTGAGTTCTTTATATATCCTGGAGATGAGTGCTCTATGGGATGTGTGTGTGGAAAAGATTTGTTCCCAGAATGTTGGCTCTCTGTTCACTTCATTGATTATTTCTTTTGCTGAGAAGAAGCTTTTTAGTTTGAATCCATCCCATTTGTTGATTCTTGATTTTACTTCTTTTGCTATAGGAGTCTTATTAAGGAAGTATGGTCCTAATCTGACATGATGAAGATTTGGGTCTATTTTTTCTTCTATTAGGCATTGGGTCTCTGGTCTGATTCCCAGGTCATTCTGAATTAATTATGATGTTCACTTGAAAACAATGACTGTAATTACATTTGGCATTTTGGGACCTATCACACAAAACAGCCAGCTTAAACAACAAACAGTTTTGCTTTTTTTCCCATGTAAAATGCTACATGTCTCAGTTCCACAGTACTGGAGACAAAAATCCTCCTATTCATGGGCACAGACCCAGCAGGAATAAAAAGCATGGCACAAAACAGAGGAAGGAGTTAAAAGTCAGCATTTCTATCTTCAAAGTGTCTTTCAAACTTTCCTTTAATTTTTTACCTTTATATTTTAGCTATGAGAAGGATAAGACCATATTATTCTTTGTACCGCTAGTCTCTGTTGAGACTAACATCACCAGTCATTTTTGAGGCCAATACCAGCCTTCTTTTCTCACTGGCTATCTTCCACCTCCAAATCACAAAAACCTTGCAGTCACTATTGGATCAACTTGGGACTTCAAGGATAAATTTGTACCAATTTTTCTGTTTTACCCTGGGGCTTTTCATTTACTGAATATGACCTCATCAACCAAATACAATCAAGTTACCCACACAAAGATGGCACTGTTCACATGGTACTCATATGGTGAAACTTCTTCAAAGTTTCCAAAACAACACCCCATCCAGCCAGCTGTCATCTTCCCTCTCATGGCCCTGCCAGGGCCAATTTGCCTGATAGGACTCCACTGTCACACTTGGAATATGTTCAAAAAGAATAAGCAGCACAATATACTACAGTCATTCCTTTCATATAACTAACACAGTAATATTATGGAGAAAACATCTTCTGAGCCCATGTAATTTTTTTCATTTTATTCAAAGTATGTACTAGCTCCAGGGCCTAACATTTTGGACATCAGTGCCTTCTTTCTTGCAAGATTGCTCACCAGACAGGGTAGTGTGTGTGACTCATTGTCAACCCCAAAGACACTTAGTGGCAGGGCTCTGAGTATCAGACTTCCTGCCTCTAGGATCCAGCTGTTCACAGTTATAAGTATAAATATCAGAGACAGAAGGTTTCAAACTTCCTTTCTATATTTTTAGTTTCTCAAATAGAAGTCTACAAATTAGATGAATTGCTCTCATTGGCATGTCTATTATTATTTTTTTACTATTTTTCTCTACCTTAAGTACTTTAAAATGTTTACCTTCCCTTCATTCTTCACTTTTATGGTCCTCACTCTTCATAGCAAGCTGGAGTCCCCAATCCAGTACATGAATCTATGTAATTTGGTATTTTTGACATCTGGACTTCATGAAGACACAAAAGAATTTCAGATATGGTGAGGTACTTGGATGCCTTGGTTGGGGATATCCAGAAGCCAAGTTACTCAATTGATGTTGGAGAACCATTCCATCTGCTTTGGTAACCAAAGTATGGGGTGTGGGTTGTTATAGATGTAACATCTTCAGAGAGAAGTAGAAGACGTTGTAATATTGGGCAATGTTATGGTGAGCAGGCTTAGTCACAAAATGTTTGTGGAACTTTCCTTACTTGAATCAATGTAGACGAGGGCCTTACCATGTTCCCACGTTCTGTTGCTATGTGTCTTGAAATTAAGACACATTCTTTTTGTTATTTTATTCTGACAAATAAAAAATGAATATATTAATTTTGTATAGGACAGTGTTTTAATATATGTATACATTATGGGATAGCTAAATGAAGCTACTTAATATACCCATTATCTTATTTATCATTTTCTAATGGTCAAAACAATTCAAATCTACTCTCTTAGAAATTAAAGTGTACAACACATGGTAATTAACTACAGTAACCATGTTTCAAAACAGATTTCTCAAATGTGTTGTTCCTATCTAACTGAAATTTTGTATCCTTTGAGAAAATCTCCCCCATCCTTGGCCTCTTAGTCCCTGGTTACCACTGTTCTATTCTTTGCTTCTATGAATTCATCTCTTTTAGATAACACATGTAAGTAAGATCATGGAGTATTTGTTCTTCTGTTTCTAGCTTATTTCACGTAACATGATGTCTTCCAAGTCCATGTTGCCATAAATGACAGAAGTCCTTCTTGTTTAAGGCTAAGTAGTATTCTTACATTTGTATACTACATTTTATTTATTAATTCATCCATTGATGGACACTTGGGTTGATTTCATATCTTGCCTATTGAAATCATCTGTTGTTCTTTTAAACAAATGACTCTTCATTTTTAATTATTATCTTAACTCTAAGGGGTTTTATCAGTTACAGTGGTGAGTCTTACCTCAGGGAAAGTATGCAATTTCTAAGTGATTCCTAGTTCAATGCATCTTTCTGTGTTCACAACCAACAAAAATAATTTTCCGTTAGAAATCAAAACTAGGTGTCCTACTAAGATGTTCATCCAATTCAACAGTCTTCCTAATTTTGCCATGTTCTCGTGAAGTTACCATCCTCGACAATCATACAAATAACTAGGAAGAGTTCAGCACCTGGGACAGTTCTTTGCACACTGCAACTGTGAGAGAATGTGAGATTAGAACTCAACTTCTAAAGTTTTACCTGTGATCAAACTACCAGGCTATACTTTCTTCAAGATAGAATCCAAAGAAAGCACTTTATTCATATTATGTGATGCTGTAGCGAAAAAGAGAGCTATTAAAATCTAACCGTCTCATTCTGCCATTGACTGAGGCTCTAACAGTACAGGAAAGGATGGAATAACTATGACTGAATTATCCAAACCAGTTACCTGTAATTCATTAAAGGTGGTGAATGTATAGCCCTTTTCATCTGAAGGCCCCAAGGAAAGTAATGTATCTTACATACCTCTGAGATCCAGGAAGCTGTGCCCATGGGTAACTCCTGAATGCCTTCAATGGAAGGGGTTGGAAAGCAGACAGAAGGGAAATATAAGTCCCAGATGTATGACAGTGATAGCTGTTCTCAGGTTCACTGAAAGTCAGATACACATGACCCATTCCTGCTCTACATCAGTGTTGGAAATTGTGTGTGAATATGGAATCTCATAGGGCACAATGTTGTATTCAGAACATTACCAAGTGAGCCTTAAGTAGAACAGTATTTCATTGCTTCAGATACTACCCTAGACAAAGCCTTCCCTAAATCACTGCCATTTTCAGCTAAGATAAAGTACGAGGAATAAAAACACAGCACTGCTGTGGCATACATAATCCTCAGATACTGACAAATCAAGTTGTAGAATTTGACAAGTGACAAAAATCAAATGTTCAATGATTTTTACATGATGATGTAACAAGGATCCTGCAGCATTTATCAAATATCTCTTGTGGAGATACCAGTGATGACATAAATAATATTACCTTGAGCCTGTATTGTTGGAATTCTAAATTTGGTTAATAAATCTTCCCTTTTAGTATCATCAGATAAATTTGTCCAGGAGCTTATTGTGTGTGCAGAATTGCTAGATTATTTGCAACCTGTAGCAGTGTTTTCTGAGCAATGCAAGTAAGCAACAATCTTATATGGGGAAAGAGGATTGATTTGAGATCCCCTAGAGCTAACCTCAGGCTTTTCCAGAACCATTTTCATAGGATTTTTCTATATAATTTTAACTAAAGGTTAATTTTCTTTTAAAAGAAACTAAGCACTAACCCTAATTCTATTCTCATTGATTAGTAATGTTACTTTTGGACATTTAGGTCATAATTTTGGGAAGCTATGCCTTAAGCACGAATGCTTCCTGATATCAGATATAAACGAGGCTTATCAAATCGAAGAGCTTAATGATTCTTTTTTTAAAAATTTTTTTAGTTGTTGATGGATCTTTATTTTATTCATTTATTATTTATATGTGGCACCAAGGATCGAACCCAGTGCCTCACACATGCTAGGCAAGTGCTCTACCACGGAGTTACAGCCCCAGCCCATGATTATTCTTATCATTGGTCATATCGAACATTAACTTAAGATACTCTGAGCCAGGTGCAGTGGCGCACACCTGTAATCCCAGCACTTTGGGAGGCTGAGACAGGAGAATCGCGAGTTCAAAGCCAGCCTCAGCAACCACGAGGCACTAAGCAACTCAGTGAGACCCTGTCTCTACATAAAACACAAAATAGGGTCAAGAACCCCTAAGTTCAATCCCTGATACCAAAAAAAAAGATACTCTGAAACATTCCTTACATAAGTGTCTGAAAACTATTGCTTTTAAAATACCATCTTGCCTTTTGTTTGGTTTTATTCCTCTTGTGTAATATAGCCACTTAAGTAACCAAAAATGTATGTTACAAGATGATGACTGGGAAAGTCCTCCTCTTCCTTGCAGTCAGTGCTCTCCCTTGTTTCTTCTGACCTTGACCTCTCTCCCTCACTGCCCTTTGTGTTCATAGAAAGTTACTGCTGTTATCACTGATGTTCACATGTTTGGCATTGTGGTATGACTGGTGAGGAATGAGTGGCTCTTTGTTCGTTGCATCTATAGACAGCTAGCTGCTGGCTTGGTCACTGTTTATAATTGTTTCTTTACTCTCCAGAGTTTGGTTCAAAATTCTTTACTCTCCATGGTTCAAAATTATTAACTTTATTTCTGAGGACTACAATCCAGTGTTGATCAGCTTGCAGTATTTATAGATAGCAGTACCTTCTTTAAGAAGTCTTCACCACATTTCTCTTGCCTACCCTTTCCACCCCCACATGCAAGCTGGTTAGCAGACCTTCTGCTATCTGTCATTTATACATTTTCAACCCTGCAGAGCTAATGCTACACCAGTTCTGGCTTCAGTGATGATGAAGTGGCTGTGTTCCAGCTCACTGCTCATGACTCAGACTTGCTGACTGATGCATAAAATGTGTTGAAAAAAAAACTATTTAAAAATCTGCTTACAGTTAACTTTGGCCAATGTATTTCCCAGCCATATTTACCCTTAAAAATGGATCCTATACTGTCAACCTTTAGTTGACTCCTCAGCTTGACCAATGTTGATTCCACATTGAATAAGGTTCCCTTCTAACCAGTATATTACCCTTAAGTAGGAAATTCATCAAATGGACCATGTATGTGTTTTAATGTCACATATGCCTCAAGGGATGGATACTTCTTTGTACATTTTCCTTCTCCTGAAGCAATTGTCAGCACATCATTTGTGAAAGAATGGACAAAGAACTAAAGGTTCCATCTTTTAGCTCTGACTCCATCTTTCATTCTTTTAGCTCTGACTCAGCAAGAAGCTTCCAATGACTGAGCATAACACCAGGTACTTCAAGGAAGAGATACAGGAGAAATAAAAGACAAAGTCTCTGCTCTTATAGAGTTTGTGACTTCCTGGCAGTCTCAACAGATGTATAAAACACCTGTAAATATGTATATGCATTTGTTATATTGCACATTGTATTAGTCAGGATTCTCCAAAGAAATAAAACCAATAGAATATATATAATTATAAGAGGGAATTATTAGGTTGGTTCACATGGCTGTCTGCAGGCTGGAGAGCCAAGAAAACTGGTAGCGGCTCAAAGGAGCTAACACACATTCCCGGAGGGGGAGCATGAGGAAGAGCTAGCTTCTCCCCTTCTGCTTTTTTTGTTCCATCTATACCCCTAGATTTTTAGATGGTGCTACCCAGATTCAGGGCAGGTCTGCCCGGCTCGTTGACCCACACACAAGTCTTCCTGAAAACACCCACAGACACACCCAGAAGTATGCTTTACCAGTTATCTAGGTATCCCTTAACCCAGTCAAGATGACAACCAAAATTAACCTTTACACGTGTGTACATTAAGGCCATAAAAGTGCTGGCAGAACATACAGGACAAGTGAGAAACCAGTGTGTGATAAAGTTCATCTAGAGAGGTTTTTAGAGAAATTGAATAGGGAGCCAGGTTTATAAAGAGATAAGATTTGTTCAGAAGAGGAAATAAGCATTCAATTAAGGGAGAAAATGTACCATAGAAATGAATGGATAGTATATGTGAGGATATGTCACTTTATGGAGTGTAACAAGAAGACTTGAAGCTGGGCACAGTGGTGCACACCTGTAATCCTAGCACTCTGGGAGGCTGAGACAGGAGAATTGTGAGTTCAAAGCCAGCCTCAGCAACAGCAGTGAGGAGCTAAGCAACTCAGTGAGACCCTGTCTCTAAATAAAACACAAAATAGGGCTGGGGATGTGGCTCAGTGGTCGAGTACCCCTGAGTTCAATCCCCAGTACCAAAAAAAAAAAGAAGAAGAAGAAGAAGATTTGGTTAGAGTAAAAATGCTGGCAGGAAAAACTATTTTTAAAAAAAGAGCTTTATAAGATGTTAAAGGAACATGGAGCCCATGTTGATGGCAGTCCTGGAATGTCAGGCATAGGAGTTGACTAATAATAGCAGATGGCCCAAGGCAGGGAAGAGCTCTACTGTTTTGGTTTTCTGTCATCATGGAGATATTTACTTGCCTGCTTTTTACAATCTGTACCAGCTTTTTCTCATGGGCCTTATATGTTATTCAAGGTCCCATTAGATATGACAAACTACACAGTCACTTGTACAGGGAAAGTTTGATATAAGGAATTATTAGGACTGGGGATGTAGCTCAGTGGTAGAGCACTTGCCTAGAATGTGCAAGGCCCTGGGTTCAATATACATCACTGAAAAATAATATATATATGCACATATATATTATGTGTATAATATATACATATACAATATGCATATGTATTGTATGTATTATAAGGAAATTAGAGCAAAAAGAGACTAGTAAAAAATTGAAAAGTTCTAAAGAATATAACAAATATAATAATATCAGAAATAAGGAGTAGCCACTCCTTAGAGCTTCACATAAAGAGGCCCTACCTACCAGGACTGAGAGGCAGAACTTGTTGAAGAGGGAAGAGCCGTGATTCATTCATAAGCATGTGGTACCATGCTGGTGGAACTTGCTAGAAATCTACCCTCCAATGCTAGGAAAAACTGTTCACAAGGAAGCATTATCATCTTCTTCAATGTCTCTGCAATACTCTTTCTTGCCAAAGCTTACCATCATGCTAGTGGACAAAAGGAAATATTAAAAGGGCCCAGATAAATTTTGTGGAGTGGGCAATGAAGTATAAATTTGCTGCTAAGGTAATAAATTCATAGCTTGCCCTCTCATTTCCTAAGTTTACCAATATCCTCTTTCATTTTCAAGTATAAAACCATATTGAATATGATGCTTTTTAAACTACTCAGCTTTGTTCCATCTACCAAACTTCACCCTTTTCAGACATCCTGATTGGCCTTTGTAAGGATGTGACTCATGATTGAGAATCAGTGCTCTAAACTAACATGATTACATTCATTAAGATTATTGATCATCTCTACATACAAATACATACGAAGAATGTATTTGTCGGTGTTTATGAAAAGATTGAACTGGAGATGGTGGCAGTGAATTTTCTGTGAGTTGACTATGAGCTCACAATTTAATGTGGCTCTTAAAAAAGCAAATGAGAGCCATTGGTGGGGCTCATAACAAGAAATATGTTGACCTAGTTTTATCTGCAGAACTTTTACTATGTCCTAAATCCTGCATTCAACTCTAGGCACCTTCTTCTAATGAAAGAATGAAGAACCGTAGCACTTCTATAGCAGCATGATGAAGAGGCTGAGAACATTGAGAGAACCTGACAGTATTAGCCTAAGAAAAGAAGGGATAGGCAAGACATGGTTACAACCTTGTGTTTCATATCTGCAGATAATTTTAACATACCCCTTATCACGCTAGAGGGCAAATGAGGAATCATCAGGAATAAGTTATGGAAAAGCAAACTGAAATCAAAACTAAGAAGGAGGTTTTCAACCTTAGCAGGGCTGGAAACATCAAGAACTTCTTTGGGAGACAGTGAGTCACCTCTCTTGGATCAAGGTGGGACAAATTGCTTTACGTTTCCTTCTTTCTCTGGTCCTTTATGAGATTCTATGAGCAGGCCAAGGCAGTCCTGCTTATCCCAATATTACTGCAAAGAGACAAGTCTCAAACCTCATATTTAACGTGTCCTCTATATTATTTGTGCCTAGTGAGCCACATCTCTTTTAGGAAGAAAATAATGAAGAGACCTTCAAAATCAGCATTTTATATTTAGGCAGCAACAATACTTGCAATCATCCTTATCCCAGAGACCCAAATAATTAAATTCTAGCACATAATTAAATTGCATAAGACCATTACTAATGCCACTATTTGAATATGCCCTTCAGGGTATAGACATTATTATTATAATAAAAGGAAAAGATTTGATGGTTAATTTTAAACTATTATATCAATTTTTAGCCTAAAGATTATTTTAGTCCTATAATGTGAAGCAACTTCTAATACGTGACTCTTATGAAATAACCTGATTACATTTTAAAAGGTGAACAATGACTGTTTTATAAATGTTTCCTAAGAGACATAATTTGCTCCTTTTACTTTTCCATACAGATAACCCTTTTAAATTGAGTCACAGCTATATGTAGTTCAGAGCACCAAATTTAATGTTAAATGAGAAGGGTACCAAATGAAAACTAAGAAGACTATGTAATTGGTTAACCTCAATAAATACTTTGAGGACTGCAGAATAAATATTTTTTCTAATAAGTGAAAAGAATGATGATGATAATGACCATGCTGATAAGGAAATCTAGAAGTAATTTCTAGGGCTATGAGAGACTTCTGAAATCTTTCCAATCCTAGCTAAGCCTTCTATTTTTGTTGTCTGTATGTTATTCCATTTCTCAATGTCAGATACCCTCTGGAAAACATCAGTCAATCCTGAGTGCCAGTTAAACACTTGAAAGCATAATTTAGTGATTTATCTTCCATTCTGAGTTCCTAGATTAAATTTAGTAAATATAACTTTCTAGGGAGAAAACATTTATCCTGTCCACAACCAGTGATTGAGCACCCACCTGATGACAGATATTTTGACTGTTTCTACTCAAGTGGCTAGAAAAACTGCTGATAAACTACACATAACTATAAATTAGAATTCAACAAATCTACATGGAGTTTTCCTATAGTCAGTGACTAAGTGGCCTTTGGTACCTCCATCCCCATCAGTTTAGCTGAATGTTAATAGCTATAATGAACCAGGAATACTTTGAGGACTGAGGAATAACTTTGTTCCTGTGAGGTTAGGAACCATCTAGGTTGTCATCTTTTCCAGGTCCCTTCCTAAAACTTGGTATTAGATGGAATGTCTACTTGTTCATTATATTATGGCAGTGAGGGGTCATTCTTGGGTCATTCTTGAGCAATTTGTTGTTATGTTACATAAATACATTAGTGGAGTATCTACTTTTTCTCCCTACCTATCCTCTGCTCTATTTCTCTAGCCCCAAACTTGTGGGTTCATGCCATTTATGACATCCAGTAGCTGGTATTGGATACAAAGACTACTTTGGCAACATCAACTACCCCTGTCTATTAATCTACATATTTCCAGTAATTTTAATATTGTAGAGATTATGTGCTATCATCCTAAACTTTGAAAATCATATCTTTATATCTCACTGAAGTCTTCTTCATTTTCTAAGTATGTAAAGCTTCTTCTCAGTAAAAGAAATAATCAATGAAGTGAACAGAGAGCTGACATTCTGGGAACAAATCTTTGCCACACACACATCCCATACAGCACTCATCTCCAGGATATATAAAGAACTCAAAAAACTTAACATCAAAGAAACTAACAACCCAATCAATAAATGGGCCAAAGAACTGAACACAAACTTCACAGAAGAAGATATACAATCCATCAACAGACATATGAAAAAATGTTCAACATCTTTAGCAATCAGAGAAATGCAAATCAAAACTACCCTAAGATTTCATCTCACGCCAGTCAGAATGGCAATTATCAGGAATACAAACAACAGTAAGTGTTGGTGAGGTTGTGGGGAAAGAGGCACGCTCATACATTGCTGGTGGAACTGCAAATTGGTACAACCAATCTGGAAAGCAGTATGGAGATTCCTTAGAAAACTTGGAATGGAACCACCATTTGAGCCTAAGTATGTAAAATCCAATAACTAATAAGCATTTATTCATAAATTGTAAGGTTACTACTTATATTAGCTAGCTCAGGCTACCATAATGTATACCATAGATGGGATGATTTAAACAACAGAAATTTGTTTTCTCACAGTTCTGGAGGCTAGAAGTCTGAAATCAGGTGCCAGTGTCACTGCTTTTGTTCTGGTACGAGCTTTCTTCCTGGCTTGTACCCTCACATGGCAGAGATAGACTTCAGGTGGCTTTTCCTCTCCTTATAGAGGTACCAGTGCTGTTGGATTAGGGCTCCACCCTTTTGACTTCATGACTGAACTTGAATTACTTCTTCAAAGGCCCTATCTCCAAATGCAGTCACATCAGGTATTTGGATTGCAGTATATGGATTTAGGGGTTCAAGAGCATCAGGCACCAAAATAGAAAGAGTCCTAGAATTGAAATGGGGATTAAGTTAAAATCTACAGAATAAATAGTGAGACTCTGTTTTCCTCCCTCCCTCAGCTCTAGTAGGATAGTATTCAGACTCGTATCACCTAAGGAGAAAGATATAGGGTTCTTCTCTGAAAAAAAGAAATGAACCACACCAAAGACCTGCAGATACTAAAATTTGGGTACTCCCGTCAGAGCTCTGACTGACCATCCCATTGCCCTACAATGAAGCCCTTCAGTATGACAGCACTTCCTGGACCCAGAGAACTTTCAATCATCTTTTGGGAGACTCACTAATAAATGAACAGAAAAGGATCATATGATAAGACTCCAATGTCAAATGCAGAAACTAACACAAACAGAAGAAATTATAGCCAAGAGGAAACAAAGAGTACATGGAAGAGAATCAAATATCAAAGAGACTATAATTAAAATGCTCAGAAAGCTAAGAGAAGAAATGTGAAATAAGATGGTGTGTGGGTGTATATGTGTATACCAATTAAAGAATAAGTAAGAGCATTCCGACATTTAAAATGCTATAGCCAAATATTTTTTTCAATAGGAAGATATCCTGGAATATATAACAAAGTAAATAGATAATATGGAGGGGTGTAAGAAAAGAGAGTATCAATTCAGAATGCCCAATATCCAACTAATAGGTATAATAGGAAAAAAAAGAAATTAAAAGATGGTAAGGAAGAAATTTTTAAAGAAATAAAAGAGAATTCCCAGGACTGGATGACATCAATTTTCAGTTTCAGAAGGCTTCTGAGTCCTCAGCATAAGGAATGTTAAAAAGTCTACTCCCAAGTACATCACTATGAAATATTAGAATACTAGTAAGAGAGGAATCTCAAAGCTTTTGTAGAAAATATATGGGGAAAATGTACATTAAAAGGAATAAAAATAATATTAGGCTTGTCAACAGAAACACTAGAAACTGGGAGATAAACCTTTAAAAATTTTTTATTGATTCATTACTACATACTCATACATGCACACAATATAAAGGTAAAATTTGGTCAATTTTTGTTCCCTTATACCTCCTCTTTCCCTCCCCTCCTTCCTCCTTGTGGACCCCTTCCTCTATTCCACTGGTCTCCCTTCTATTTTCATGAGATTCCCCCTTCCATTTTGTTCCTTTTTTCTCTCTAGCTTCCACATAGAAAACATATGACCCTTGACTTTTTTTTTTTTTTTTTTTTTTTTTTTTTTTGGTACCAGAGATTAAACCCAGGAACACTCGACCACCGAGCCACATCCCCAGCCCTATTTTGTGTTTTATGTAGAGACAGGGTCTCACTGAGTTGCTTAGTGCCTTGCCGTTGCTGAGGCTGGCTTTGAACTTGTGATTCTCCTGTCTCAGCCTCCCTAAGTGCTGGGATTACAGGCTTGCGCCACTGTGCAGTTACCCTTGACTTTCTAAATTGGATTATCTTGCTTAACATAATGCTTTCAAGTTCCGTCCATTTTCCTGCAAATGACATAATTTCTTCCTTCTTTATGGCTGAACTCCATTATGTATGTATACCACATTTCCTTTATCC
>PVHX01004749.1:0-121157 GCA_004024805.1 Geosciurus inauris
TGCATTTCTCTGATTGCTAAAGATGTTGAACATTTTTTCATATGTCTGTTGATGGATTGTATATCTTCTTCTGTGAAGTTTGTGTTCAGTTCTTTGGCCCATTTATTGATTGGGTTGTTAGTTTTTTTGGTGTTAAGTTTTTTGAGTTCTTTATATATCCTGGAGATGAGTGCTCTATCAGATGTGTGTGTGGCAAATAATTTTGTTCAGTATGTTCGCTTAGAATTTAGACAAGTTACTACATTTGTTTTATATCATTGAGTGATTATGTAAAGCCCTAGCTTTTCAAGTTGCTCCTTAACACACATTATATTCTATCAAAAACTGTAAGTCATGGTTTAAAATGAAAAGTGAATGAATGCCTTCATCAGGTTTCAGTTCCCTTCATGGCAGGGCTTTGTGTGGAATTGTTGCTTTGGAATTTAAGCACCAGATCTTTGGAAAGCTGTACTTAGTTTATATTTTGAACTCAGTCCTTAACCTTAGGAAAAATTGCATCTTATTTTTCTCAAACTAGGCTTATATAGCATGCATTACAAACCTTTGAGAGGAGATCATGCTTCTGGGATAATTATAGAATAAAAATATGTTTTAATATAATCCTGAATTAATAAGAACAAATTAAATTATAGTGATGTAAAACAATATATTCTATAGTTTTTGGATATGATTTGAATATGATTATGTTCATGTTGTCATCAGTTTCTAGTCCTTACTTTGAAACATATGAGTCAGAAAAAAAATTCAAATTACATAATACCTACACTGTCTTTGCCATTTGTAGGATAGGCTAATCAAGTTGACTAGAGAGTCGAATAACTTTTTGCTAAAATTTACTGAGTTGTAATTCAATAAAATAATCATTTATATAGAAGACTGTCATTGATGGAATTGGGTTTTATGTTTCCCCAGTAGCTCCAGTATCCTTGGTTTTTCATTTTTGTTTTATTCTACATAAAATCTGTAATGGAAAAATATCCCTGGTTTGAGTCCCTCAGTTGCAAATATGCTGTCTCAACAGCTGGCATCTTCATTTTCTAAAACCGTTTCTTCAAAGAAAGGAAAATTATTTCAGTGTACTTTATCTCAACTAAAATGTCCTTACAAATGCAAATAATCTCTCTGACCATACCATGTTATTAATAGATAAATACTTCCATGAATTGTGGTTCACTTGCATGTTTGAATACAGATATTATATATGCTAAGTGACAAGTAAATTTTCTATTTTTAACCCATCAACTACAATATTACTTCAGTTGTTAATAAGTAGACTTGTATTTTTCATGACTTTAAAAAAAATGGAGTTTGACTTGGCCATGAACGAGGATGAAATTACGTCATTTGCTGGTAAATAGATGAAATTGGAGAACTTCATGCTGAGTAAAATAAGCCAGACTCAGAAAGTCAAGGGTTGAATGTTTTCTCTTATATGTGGCAGGTATAGAGGGAAAAAAGAAAGAATAAAAAGGAGAATCTCATGAAAATAGAAGGGAGAAACAGAGTAGAAGCAGGAGATGAAGGGGAGGCAAAGGGGAAGAACTGGGGAATAAAATCGGCCATATTATTGCCATGTGCATGTATAACTATATCACAATGCACTCCAGTTTTACATGTAAATATCCTACTCCAATTATAAATAAATAGAAGGAAGACAAATAGAGTAGAAGAAGGGGGATTGGGAGGAGGGAAAGGAAGGGGATAGTATTAGGGATGGAAATATAGAAAACTATGTTTATCTACATTTGTGAATATGACAAAATGAACCCCACTATTATTGTATAACTACAATGCACTAAAAGCAACAGTAGAAAATTTAACTTACACTGTAAGGGAAATATGTTTTTTAAAAAAAATCTATAAATATTGTGGGCTTCCCCAAACCTCTAATAGTGTGATGGAAAAAAATTACCAACTTTTAGCCCTGTGGAGGTAAAATCTCAATTTAAACTAATATAGAAAACAATTCCAGCCAGCTGCGGTAGCGCATGCCTGTAATTCCAGCACTTTGGGAAGCCTAGGCAGGAGAATTGTAAGTTCAAAGCCAGCCTCAGCAATGGCGAGGAGCTAAGCAACTCAGTGAGACCCTGTCTCTACATAGAACACAAAATACGGCTGGGGATGTGGCTCAGTAGTTGAGTGCCCTTGTTTTTAATCCCTGGTGCAAAAGAAAAAGGAAAAAAAAAAAAAGAGAGAGAGACAGAGAGAAAACAATCCCTTCAGATAATGCTCAGCTTTGAGGCAGAAGACAAAAAAAAAAAAAATAGCCTTCCATATTATCTTTGTCTATGGATTCCTCTGCAAGATGAGTTCTGTGGCTATGGGGACAAGATGTGGTTTTCAGGATTCCTGGGGTAGAGGAAAAGTCTTGATCAAAGTTGTCTTTGAGATGGTCCTTATCTACCTGTTTGGTACTTGCCCAGCTGATGCTGTGGCTCTATTCTGTGGCTGCTGTATAATGTAGGGTGCCCACAGAGTCCCTGCATGATGAGCTTATGTGTTAGCTGCATGTTTCCCTTGATTCTTCATGTAGGTTTTAACTTTCTTCATATTCTTCTAGATCACTTCTTCTATTCTGATGGTTAGGAATCACTAAAGCACTCCCTGAACGCTGCTTTTTAGGTCTTTGGTGAGGAGCATGGGCTCCTCTGAGGAACTTTGTGGCCACTCTCTATCATCTGGCTTCTTATTGACTGATCTAGCCCCAGTATGGTTCCTTAGCAGTTATAGACACATGATTCCCAGAACTGGTAACCTTCTCCATAATTCTCTCTACTGAACAACCCACCGTAACTGCAGCAACCCCTCCCAAGCCTGCCCTGGATGCTCTTCACCACGGACTCAGTGGCTGCAGGATCCTACATATACTACATGGAGCCTGAGCCCACTTGGGGAAACAATAGACTCCTTTTGATCTTCTGCACTTCCAAGGGAGGTGGATTCTCTCCAGGTTGGTGCAGAACAGCCCGTGAGAAGATCCTTCTCAGAGCTCCAGATGGAAAGTTGGAATGAGAATCCCTGTGCCCCTCTATTCTTGAGTTTTAAACTGGAGGCCAAGAGTAAGGGTGAGGTGGATGGTGCTCAGAACACAGCAGCTCTGTGTCTGGCTTTCTCCTCTCCCATCCTGCTTCCTTCTACCTGCCAACCCCTAGAAAGAAAAATGAGTGAGTTGTCTTTTATTTTGTGATGTTGTATCTTCCACCATGTAGCAGCAGTTCTTGGGGCTTTGTTGTCATTGATAGACCATAGGCAGGTCTTCTCTAGACCACAGGAGAACACATAAGCTGGATCTCCAGACCGGGGCTGCCATATGTTAAAGAGAAGAGAGAAGAGTTATTTGGGGAACCTCTTCCCAAGGCAATAGCCAGACTTAGAATACTTCATTTTTTTTCTTGCACAGTCTTATTTCTTGTGCTAGAATATGAATAATATAAAAGATGTTTTGTATTCTTTCTTACTATAAATCCCAATCCATACCACTGCATACCATCACCTTCAATTAAATGAGCACCCAGGGACATCAGTGTCTTGGATGAGCAAAAGTGAAGAGCATTTTACTAATGTTCATAACTGTTACAAAATATGTTGCTGTGAGATGTAACCTCATTTCTATGTGGAAATGGATGATGGGCCAGCTGCCAATTCCTTTACAAAAATCATAGAAGAGCAAAGAAATTTTTTTTCTTCTGGTGGAGTTTTTGTTACTATATAAAGATATAACATTCTTCATTTTTATAGACAAAGTTTTTGCAGTAAGTGCATTATATTGTATTATACAAAGAGCAACTCATTTTTTAAAAAAAGATATAGGAAGTAAAGCTTGACATTTTACCAGGCATAGCAGGGGGTATTATCAGCACAAATTGATCCACACATCCACATATTAGCTTGTTTCCTAAAGAAATCTTGAATAAGATTGAACACATTGATTCCTTTCATAGTTAATGGAAGCAGCTCTTAGAAGGAAGAATTCATCTACGCTCTCTCCTTTAGATACTGCAAAAATAACAACAGCTCACTATAGCCATTATTATCACATGGCTCATTAAGCTGAATACCTACTTTAAGAGGGAAAAGTTTTGCATTCTCTACAATTTGCTTCTAGATATCCTGGCTTTTTATATAAATTTTAAGATGGATTTAATCTTTACAAAGGAATATGTTTGGTGCTTCTTTGGTAAAATTGCATTTCAATACAATTTTAAAAACACATTCCCGATGCTCAGGAATTTATGCATTAGATGGGGTTTCTTTTTCTTAGCATAAGAATTTGCCACTTGATAGGACCTGATATGATGTTTCTCTCCAGAGCTTTTTGAGTCACACTCACTCACATGTTCTCAAGGTTTTGTTGTGATCAAGTTACTTCCTGGTTTATTCATAACAAGTATATCTTCTTACATTAAAAAATTAATATTGGAATTTCAATGTTGAGTTCATATTGTAGTTGCTGAGTTCAATCTCTGATTCACAAGTGAAGTTGAATGAAAGTTCTGGTTCTATTTATCTTTATGACATGGTACAAAAAATAATAAAGGTATGAGATTTTCTATGGAACAAACTAATCTACATATTAACAGTTAATGGCTAACAACTTAAGCAAACCTGAGAAGCTGACATGTCATTACTTGCACATGCATCAGAAAGCACCCCACCAGGTGGCAAAACAGATGAAGCTCCATCAGAACAATTCAATGTGAGTCAGCTCCCTACCACACATATTATGACTGGTATTTGTTTTGTATAAACTTTTAATTTATAATAGTGGGCTGTGCTTGATTTAGTTGTATAAACTGGTGAACTGGGAACTAGCAAGATATGGGGTGTGTGAATCCCACCACAAAGCTAAATCTGTGTTCTCCATGGTGAAACCAGGCATGTCTCCCTCTACCAAAGAGGAAAGAGCGCCAATAAATTGCCTTTACTGTACAGGAACTAAACACTCAAGATCAAGATGCAGTGCAAATTCTAAGCATCATTCTTAGATGATATTTGGAAATATTTTATAAAATTACACCTATGAGTATAAATTTTATCTCCAAATGTTTCTATATCACTTATTTGTAGTTGAGGCTGGTAGTAGTACACAGCTTAGGCCTCCGTCCTTTTAACCCCCAAAGGTAGTAAGTCCTCAGTTAACTGAACTTTGGCATTACTTCATTACTCTAGAATGTTCCTGGAGGCCTTAGTTTTCATCCTTGGGAGTCTATCAAAGTATTCCTTACTTATGCAGTTCTCTACCTGAGAAAGTTTAGGTCAGTACTTTTTTGAATTTTTACAGAAATGTTCTGATGCTTTTTCCAGATGTTCAATTGGCCTAATCTTTAATCTGGTTTTGAAAACATCCAAACTCTAAGGAGGGTTTTTCTTCCCACCTCTGAGTGGTCACATGTTAATTGTATTTGACAGGTAAAAGTGGTGAACCATGTTATAGAAGGCCACAAACTTTTATAACTAATATTTCATGGGACTGTGGAGTGAATAGAGAGGGATGTGAGACTCACAGAATCAGGCAGTCAGAGATGGAAAATGGAAATAGAGTACCCTTTTCTCTATTTTTTTGGCATTAGATTTCTTTATAACTTGATCACAATCATGTTAATGACATATCATTCATATTGGCAAATGGGATTTTTAGGCTCCATTTTTCTTGCTAAGAAATAAAACCTCAGTTGTGTAGAGTGAGGGCTGAGATGCCTTAGCTTGGAGTTAGACCTTGAGGAAGAGAATGTAAGAAACTAGAGTCTGTCTCCTAATTTGCTGTTTCACAGTATAGATCTGACTGGTTCAAGTATACAACTTAATAATAGTAAAAGAATTATTATGTTCATTCATGTTCCAAACACTATGCCAAATAACTTACTTATATGCTTATCTCTATTTTATAGATATAGAAAGTTAGGCTCAAAACTTTTAATAAATTTACATAAGATTCTCCAGCTGGTAAGAAGATGCACTGGGATTCATATCCAAGAAAGTGAATTTTATCTTCATTAGTAAATTAGAATAATTAAGCTACCTTGTGGTTACTGCAAGGATTCACTATTAATATAGGGGAGGTACCTGGCATCTAGAGTACTGAGCATTGAGATGTACATTTTATCTATTATTAAATCTGGCTTCTCCTAAATGTCTTTTCTCCAGACTGAGTTGTGACTTCTGTCCATTTCATTTCTTTTCCCAGCTATGGATTAAAACTCACTTAATAGTCTTTCTCTGATCTGTTTTATTCTTGTGTTAAGTTATTCTATGTATAATCTACAGTGCACTGTACCTCTTTCTATTATGATTTAAAAATCAAAGCCTGTAATATATTTCTTAATGCATTCTTTTTCTTTCAAATTTTGCACCATAAATATGCATTAACTCTTCAAAAAGTAGAGGTGTTTATCAAACTCATTTAAGAAAGGCATGTTGGAACATACATGCATACTATACCTATCAATAATTTTTCTGTCACATTTATTACCAAAATGCCATCCTTGAATTGTAATCCAAGCATACCTTGGAGATATTGAGGGTCCAGTTTCAGAATACTCCACAGAAGCAGATGTTGCAATGAAGTATTACACTTTTTTTGGTTTCTAGTGCACACAAAATTTGTTGATTGTGTCTAGTGTGTCTAGTGTCTCTTAATTGTGTCTAGTGTGCACATTATGCCATATGTCTAAAAATCCCAATGTTAAAAATACTATATTTCTTAAAAATACTGTACTCATTAAAAAAATACTAACAATCACCCAGGCCTTCAGTGTTTCATAATCTTTTTGCTGTGAAGGGTCTTGACTCCATGTTGGTGGCTGCTCACTAAAAAGAGTGGTGGTTACTGAAGACTGGAGTGGTTGTGACAATTTCTGAAAATAAGACAAAAATGAAGATTGTTGCATCAATGGGCTCTTCCTTTCGTGAAAGAGTTCTGTCACATGCGTACTGTTGATAGTATTTTGTTCACAGTGGAACTTCTTTCAAAATTGGACTCTTTGCAAGCCCTACCACTGCATTATCAATTAAGTTTCTGTAATATTATAAATCTTTTATTGTCTTTTCAACAATGCTCAAAACATCTTCAGGAATGGATTTCATCCCAAGAAAATACTCTTTGCTTATCCCTAATAAGGAACCCCTCATTCACTTAAGTTTTATCATAAAATTATAGCAATTCAATAACATTTTCATACTCCATTTCTAATTTAGTTTTCATGCTATTTCTACCACATTTGCAGTTACTTCTTCTACTGAAGTCTTGAGCCCCTCAAAATCATCCTTGAGGATCAGAATCAACTTCTTCCAAACACCTATTTGTGTTCATATTTTGGCTCCCATGAATCACAAATGCTCTTAGTGGCATCTAGAATGGTAAATCATTTCTAGGTTTTCAATTTTCTTTGCATAGATCCACCAGAGGAATCACTATCTTTGATAGCTGTAGCCTTATGAAATGTATTTTTAAAATAGTAAAGCATGAAAGTTGCAGAATAGCTTTTGTGTTAGCAGGCATAAAGTAGCTTTCATCTCATTATACATCTCCATCAGAGCTCTTGGGTGACTGGGTACATTATCAATGAGCAGTCATATTTTAAAAGTAATCTTTCTTCTGAGCAGTAGATGTCAATAGCACATTTAAAACATTCAGTAAACCATGTTGTAAAGAGAAATGCTATCTTCTGAGCTTTGTTGTCCCATTTATAGAGCATGGGAAGAGAAGATTTAGTATAATTCTTAAGGGCCTTATAATTTGGGGTCTGAAAAATGAAAACTCGTTTCAACTTAAAGTTTACCTGCTGCATTAAATCACTAACAAGAGAGCCCATCTTTTGAAGCTTTGAAGCCAGTTATTGACTTCTCTAGCTATGAAAATCCTGCATAATCTTCTGCGATAAAGCTATTCATCTATATTAAAAGCCTGCTGCCTACTTCAGTCATCTTCATCAGTGACCTTAGCTGAATCTTCTGAATAACTTGCTATGTTTCTACATTACATTCTACATTCTTCAGCTCCAACTTGTACTTCTATGTTGTTGAGATGGCTTCTTTTCTTAAACCTTAGGAACCAACCTTTGCTGACCCCAGGCTTTTCTTCTGCAGCTTCCTCAGTTCTCTCAACCTTCACAGAATTGAAAAGAGTTAGTACATTGCTCTGGATTAGGCTTTGCTTTAATAGAATGTTGCGGCTGCTTTGATTTTTCTATTCAGACCATTAAAATTTTCCATATCAGTCATAAGGCTATTTTATGTATCATTATGTGTCTCCTGAAGTAGCATTTTTAATTTCCTTCCTTCCTTTAATTTCTCTTTGTGTTCACAACTTGACTGTTTAGTGCAAGAGTTCTAGATTTCAGCTTCTCATGTTTCAACATGGCTTCCTCACTTTACTCAATCATGTCTGGATTGATTTAGAGTGAGAGGTGTGTGGCTCATCCTTTCACTTGAATACATAAAAGACCATTATAGGGTTATCAGTTAGCCTAATTTTAGTATTTTTGTGCTTCAGGTAAGAGGAAGGCCTGAGGGGAGAGAGGGAGATTGGGGAATGGCTGGTTGATGCTGTCAGAACACATACAACATTTATGAACTAAGTTCATCATTTTATATGGGTGTGGTTCATAGTACTCCCAAATAACAATAGTAACCTCAAAAGCAACTTATGACAGATTGCCATAACAAATATAATAATGAAAAGGTTTAAAATAGTGAGGGAATTATAAAAATGTGACAGACACAAAATGAACATATTACTTGAAAAATGGTACCAGTAGACTTGTTTGATACAGTATTATCACAAACCTCCAATTTACTTAAACACACACAATATTTGCAAAGCTCAATAAATGGAAACACAATAAAGTAAGATATGCCTGTATAGGTATTTTAGGATTGGTAAATTCCTTAGAGGTTAGGCTTATGTTTTTAAACATATTTGGTACTCAAAGAGCAGTATTTTCATTCAGAAAGTATTTGAATATTGCCAACTCACAAATATCTCTGGAAATGCCAACAGTCATCTGAAAAGTCCTCAACAGTTGACACAACAGACATGTGAAGAAGACAAGCTATTTGCTAGAGTGGCAAACTTCTTTCTTTAAGATATAGATGATTTAATATTTAGACAAAACTTTCACAGATGTGTATCAAAAGCTACTACAACCACTTCACGAACTCTTTATTTGGGAAAACTACCAGTACCTATTTCAAATACCTTATTTTTCTCAGTCTTTGGCTCTTAAAATCTCCAGCCATCCCTGTGATCCTAATCCGTGTGTGCTTCAAGTCTTTCCTCTTGGTGAACCAACAGTGTTGATTCAGGCATGGTGAGAAGTTAGGATTGAAAGAATACAATGAGTAATGGAAAGATAATCTGATATGGAATTGGGCTTTAACTTAGTCTTCTATTTATATCATATTTTCCCCAAGATTCCCTAGATAGCTACCCTGTTAAGTCTATGTCACCTTGACAGATATACATAGCACTCATTTCACTATCAGCACAACCCAAGGATTTTATGTTGATATTTCTGCTTTATAGGAAAGAAACTTAAATCTCAAGAATTACTTGCTCTAAGCCTCAGCTGAGACAACCCCTCTTCTCTGAAGCTCCTATTGGTTCATTCTCTATACATGCTGGCCCATAAGTAGTAAATTCATTCAACAAATGACTCAGTCTTATACTTTCATGTGGCCAGGACCTTATTCATTGCAAGTGAAAGGTAGAGCTCAAAAAAGGGTGAAATCCAACTTCAACCATTCTCCACCATCTTGGTTTCTTGTAATGAGACACTAGTAAGTAATAACAAAGCCTGAATTGTTTGGGGCTCTTGTGGGTATCAGCAGGTTTCTCAAGACTAGGCATGGATGGCACCCAAAGATAGCTTTTCCTGCTCCATCACAGTTCTGGTTCATTTCCTTCCTCCAGAGGCCATGTGGGAAAGCTATTCTGACCATTCCAGGTCAGATTAGTTGGTCAGGGAATTGGCAGTTATTGACTGCATCTCAGATTCAATCTCTTATCTTGGATATTGTAAGACATGCAAAACTAGCCCAACTTAGTCCCTGCTTTCTAAGAAATCCAGTTTATGTGTTAAAAGATAAAAGGTTTGTACTAAGTGGTTGTAAAACACGTTCATGAGAGACACAGAGAAGAGTGATGGGAGTTTGCTGGAGGTGTCCTCCTTGAGCCTGGGGAGAGGCAGCAGGACTTGGATGGTGGTGATGGGGAATGTGGAAGGAGCAAAACAGACCCCAAAAGGAGATGTAATCAGGAAATACCACATTAGGTATGGGGGAATGTGGGCTGTTGGCTAGGTCACCCTGAAGCATGTGGCTGGGTTTTCCCCAAAAGGAGCAAAGGTACCTTAGCTTGCTGAGATTCAGTCTCCATCTGTACAGTATAAGGAATAAAAACTATTAGGGTGAGGAAATAGAATAACAAGTGGTTATTTCCCCACAAATTCCTCCAAATGTGACTTGGCAATTGTGATTTTATAGGAAAAATATGTCAATTTTGGTGTTGAGCAGAGGATGACCAGATTCAAATAAAATCTTTGATTCCTCACATGAGATTTCTTTTCCTCCCAGGTGAACAATTAGCTCTTCTGATGTTGGAGCAGTTATAGAAAACTGAATTTAGAGTCCTTTGTTTGTTGTTTGCTTTTCAGTTTATAAAAAGCCTGCCCTAAGGTAAGAAACATCTGTTCAGAGAATCTGGAGAAAACAGACCTTTATTTCTTCATAGGCTCAATGAGCTGCTGATTTTTGCTGTAAAATATCAAACTGGGATATGAAGAGGATAAGGTAAAAAAGAAAAGGTCAGAAAACTTGTGATTTGGGCATTCATAATGAATGCATACTAAAACATGGGTCATGCTGTGTGAAACATACAATAGAAGAGTTATATTCATCAGAAGGACCTTAGATTCTAATTTTGAGAGAACACTGAATTCTAGTTTTATGAAAGAAAACCATTGTCCACTTTCTCCTTTTAAATGGCAGAATGTTATTTGTTGAGGATAGTTATTTTTCTGCTCAATTTAATCTTTATACAGCAGATGTGTTCAAGGTAGTTTTAAAGAAGAGTATATCAGGTATGCTGTGGAGTGAACCTAGAAGAAGGTACACAGCAGAAAACTTGGAGAGATCTGTTTCACCCTGCGACCTTTATAAGTGGACTTTACTTTTCAATAGTTTGGATTCTGTCTTGAGAGAATGAGATGGTGCTCTATTCCAGGTACCTCACAAAACACAAGTTTGCAAAGTGTTAGGGACCACCCATGTCTTCTGGGATCCTACAGTTGACCTTGTGAATACTGCTAATGTTCATGCATTATGCTGCAGGCTGTAGACAGGAGAGTAGTGACTGGGATGTGACTCCCCAGGGAGCTCACACACAGCTTTCTGTGCATACATGGGACAACTTCCAAAGCTGGAAATATCAGATGACAGTAAGGTCAGGATGAAGACACTCTAAGTTAGAAGATACTCTAAGTGGGAAGTTGAAGTTTCTGGACATAGATTATGTCTACACACACACACACACACACACACACGTATGTTAAGATGTGTTCTGATATGCAGAATTATCATATTTATGAAAAGTTGTATAAATGAATACAGGTAAGTATTTTCAGAGACCCTGGGGGATCCTACCCTGTCAGCAGGTCCTATGCAAGCCATGTGAAAGGTGAATGCAATCTTGATTGCCCCTTCTTGCCTACACATCCAGTATTTCCTGATTTATTTGCAAATATGGGTTTTATAATCTGGTGTATATTCTCCAACAAAAAGCTTGTGGGCATGTTTTCTCCAGATTCATTCCTTATTATTTTATGGCATGTTTAATACCACCATTCCCATGGGGAATATGGTAACATGGGAGCCATACAGATGTCTTTCAATTTGTTGACAGCACCAAAAAGACAAAAATACATGGACCAGAGTGAAGCAGCATTGTGACCTTACAACAAGAGTACTTAAGACTTTAGCTGGGTGCTTGTTTAAAAAGTAAATAAGAGGACCGCCCCCACCTACCCACATGGGAGACCAGGCCCAAGCAGGGGACCCATAGATCCCCAACCAGCACTAAAGCCCAGGCCCATGTCAGGCCTAGGACAGCTCTGGACATCCTGTGTGAGAGCCCAGGCCCAGGACTGCCCCCCTGCAGAGCAGAGGACCATGCTGTGGCTTCCCATTTACCAATGTGTTGCTCCCCCAGCCTGCTTCCATCTTAGGACATTATATTCATAGCTCTCCCCATGTAGTAGCCTCTACCTTGAGACAACAGACAGGGCCTGGAGGAAGCTGCCTGCCACAGCACAGCATGCTATAGCACTGCATCTCCAAAAAGGCAGCCCAAAGCTTTGAAAGACCCACCTTTCAGCCCCATCTCTGAAAGTGGTTGCATCCATCTTGGGCTACCTCCACTGCTACCTCGAGTTACCTCTGCTATCGCTGCCACCATCTTTATTTGCAGTAGCATCCACTTAGGACATTGGCCAGGGACTGAAAGCCCATCACCAAGGTGAGGTACAGGTAATCTGCAGGGACACTACAAGATTATAGGGTAGAAACTGCAATTCCTCAGATTTGCACTGCAAGAAAGAAGACACATAGACAGCATGATAAAATAAGGAAGGAAAATGCCCTAAACAAACTAAGATACTACAACAATAGAATCTACTGACAGTGCAGTTGAAGAAATGTAAGAGAAGGAGTTCAGAATGCACATAATTAAAATGATCTGTAAATTAAAAATATCATAAGAGAGCAAATATAGGCAAAAATTGATCATGCCAACAAAGAGATAAGAGAGCAAATACAGGCAACCATTGAACACACCAACAAAGAGATAAATACAGGTAGCAAAAGATTATTTCAAGAAAGATAGAGATTTTCTGAAAAAAAGAAAGAAAGAAACAATCAGAAATCCTTGAAATGAAGAACAATAAGCCAAATAAAAAACTCAATAGAAAGCATCACCAACAGACTAGATCACTTGGAAGACAGAACCTCAGATAAAGACAAAACATACAATCTTGAAAATAAAATTGACCACACAGTGAAGATGGTAAGAAACCATAAACAGAACATCCAAGAATTTTAAGATAGCATCAAAAACCAAATCTAAGATTTATTGGGATAGAGAAAGGCAGAGAGCTTCAAAGCAGAAGAATGCACAATCTCTTCAATAAAATAATATCAGAAAATTTCCCCAACTGAAGAATTGGAAAATAAAATACAAGAGGCTTATAGGACACCAAATATACAAAATTATAACAAATCTAGACCAACACACATTAGAATAAAAATGGGTAGCATACAGAATAAGGATAGAATTTTAAAGGCCGCAAGAGAGAGGAATCAGTTTACATATAGGGGGAGACCAATTCGGATCTCAGCAGATTTTTCAGTCCACATCCTAAAAGCCAGGACATATACCATGCTTTTAAAGAAAATAGATGCCAACCAAGAATCTTATATCCAGCAAAAATGAGCTTCAGATTTGATGATGAAATAAAAACCTTCCATGATAAGCAAAAGTTAAGAATTTACAGTGAGAAATCTTGCCCTACAGAGCATTCTTGGCAAAATATTCCATGAGGAGGAAATGAAAAACAACTCAGAAAATCAGCAAAGACTTTAACTACACTAAAGGAAAGGCCAATCAAAGGAGAAACCAAGTCAAGTTAAAAACCCAAATGACCAGGAATACAAATCATATATCAATGATAACCGTGAATGTGAATGGTCTAAATGCATCAATAAAAAGACATAGACTGATAGACTGAATTAAAAAAAAAGACCCAACAATATGCTGTCTTCAAGAGACTCCTCTCACAGGGAAAGACATCCACAAACTGAAGGTGAAAGGGTGGGAAAAAATGTATCACTCACCTGGCCTGTGTAAGCTAGCAGGGGTTTCCATCCTCATATCAGATAAAGTGGACTTCAAACCAAAGTTAGTGAAAAGGGATAAAGGACATTTCCTACTGCTTAAGGGAATCATACACCAACATGACAACAATATTAAATATCTATGCCCCAAACAATGGGGCATCTATGTATATCAAGCAACCCTTCTCAACTACAAGAAACAAATAGACCACAACAAAATAATATTGGGTGACTTTAACACAGCTCTCTTACCACTGGATAGATCTTCCAAACAAAAACAAAACAAACTATAGAACTCAATAAAACAATAATTTAGACTTAACAGACATATATAGAATATTCCATCCATTAATGAGCAAATATACTTTTCTCAGCAGCATATGGATCCTTCTCCAAAATAGACCATACACTTTTTTCTCAGTAGCACATGGATCCTTCTCCAAAATGGGCCAAAATAGACCATTGTGATGCCTCCTGCTTTACTTTTCTCACTGAGGATGGTTTTGGCTATTCTGGGTCTCTTATTTTTCCAAATGAATGTTATGATTGCTTTTTAAAATTTCTATAAGGAAATAACATTGGGATTTTAATAGGAATTGCATTGAATCTTTATAGCACTTTGGGTAGTATGGCCATTTTGACAATATTAATTTTGCCTATCCAAGAGCATGGGAGATCTTTCCATCTTCTAAGATCTTCTTCAATGTCTGTCTTTAGTGTTCTGTAGTTTTCATTTTAGAAGTCTTTCTTTCACCTTTTTGTTAAATTGATTTCCAAATATTTTATTTTTTTGAGACTATTGTGAATGGGATAGTTTTTCTAATTTCTCTTTCAGTTGATTCATCAGTGATGTATAGGAGTGGTATAGGTGTTAATTTTATATCCTGCTACTTTGCTGAATTGATTTATGAGTTCTAGAAGTTTTCTGGTGGAGTTTTTTGAGTCTTGTAAATATAGGACCATATCCTTGACAAATTGGGATAGTTCGGTTTCTTCTTTCCCGATTCTTTTCCCTTTAATTTATGTCTTCTAATTGCCTCAGCTGAGGCAGGAGAATTGTGAGTTCAAAGCCAGCCTCAGCAAAAGCGAGGTGCTAAGCAACTCATTGAGACCCTGTCCCTAAAGAAAATACAAAATAGGGCTGGGGATGTGGCTCAGTGGTCAAGTGCCCCTGAGTTCAATCTTGGTACACTGCCACTCTGGAAAAAAAATTGCCCTGGCTAGAATTTTAAAGACTATGTTAAACAGAAGTGGTAAAAAGGGGGCATTATTGTCTTGTTTCAGTTTTTAGAGGGAATGCTTTCAATTTTTCTCCATTTAGAATTGTGAGCCTTGGGTTTGTCTTATAATGCTTTTACAATGTTAAGGTATGTTTCTACCATTCCTAGTTCTTCCAGTGTTTTGAACATGAATGCATGCTATATTTTGTTAAATGCTTTTTCTGCATCTATTGAGGTAATCATACAATTCTTGTTATTTAGTATATTGGTATAATGAATTATGTTTATTGATTTCCATATGTTGAACCAATCTTGAACCCCACTTGATCATGGTGCACTATCTTTTTAATATGTTTTTGTATGTAATTTGCCAGTATTTTATTAAGAATTTTTGCATCTATGTTCATCAGGGATATTGATATGAAGTTTTCTTTCCTTGATGTGTCTTTGTCTAGTTTGGTATCAGGGGGATGATTAGGGTTTCCTCCTTTATTTCATGATATAATTTGAAGATTAGTATTAATTCTTATTTGAAGATCTGGTAGAACTTGGCTGTGATCTGTCTGATCCTGGGTTTTGTTTGTAGGCTTTTTAAAAACATTTATTTATTTTACAAAAGATTGTATTTTGACATATAGTACACAAATGAAGTACAACTTCTCATTCCTCTGGCTGTACATGGTTCAGAGTTACTCCAATAGTGTATATAGGTTAATAATGCATATAGGTTAATAATGTCTGTCTCTTTCTACTGTCCTTCCCATCCCCACAACCCCAACCTTCCCCTCACTCCCCTCTACACAAGCTAAAGTTCCTTCATTGTTCCGTATCACCCTGCCCCACTATGGATCAGCATCCACTTATCAGAGAAAACATTTGGCTTTTTGTTTTGGAGGATTGGCTTATTTTACTTAGCATGATATTATCTAGTTCTATCCATTTACCTGCAAATGCCATAATATCATTCTTCTTTATAGCTGAGTAATATTCCATTGTGTCTATGTACCACATTTTCTTTATACATTCATCTGTTGAAGGGAATCTAGGTTGGTTCCATAGTTTAGCTATTGTGAACTGAGCTATAAACATTGATGTGACTGCATCACTGTAGTATGCTGACTTTAAGTTCTTTGGGTATAAACTGAGGAGTGGGAGAGCTGGGTCAAATGGTGGATCCATTCCAAGTTTTCTAAAGTATCTCCATAGTGCTTTCCAGAGTGGTTGTACCAATTTGCCATCCCACCAACAATGTATAAGCGTACCTTTTCCTCACATCCTCACCAACACTTATTATTATTTGTGTTCTTGATAATTGCCATTTGGACTGGAGTGAGATGAAATCTTAAGAGTAGTTGTCGGTAGGCTTCTGATGGTGTCTTCAATTTCTTTGCTTGAAATTGGTCTGTTTAAATTTTCTATGTCTTCCTGATTCAATTTGAGTATGTCATATATTTCTAGAAATTTTTTGATGTCTTTAAGATTTTCTATTTTATTAGAATATAAATTTTCAAAATTATCTGATTATCATCTATATTTCAGTAGTTTCCATTGTTATATTTCCTTTTTTTATCACAAATTTTAGTAATTAGTGTTTTTTTCTCTCTCATTAGCTTAGCCAATGGTTCATCAATTTTTTTATTTTTAATTTAATTTTTTATGGTGGGAGAAGAGTAGTAATTTTTGTATTTTGCATAGTGGTAATCTCAATTTGCAGAGTATTTAATATTTCCAGCTGCACCCATTGAGTGATAGTAGTACTCCCAGTTATTGCAACTGTTTAAACTATCTACATATTTCCAACCTTCACTTCCAGGGTGTGTGGAGGACCCCAAAGCATGTGGAGTTATGGATATCTATAGGGGGACTTCCTTCATTCGATCTCAATCTATTCTGATCTCCTCCAGGGGCCTAGGTAGGACAGGGTCTCTCTCTTTTTCAAAACTTTTTCAAAACTCTCTGGAGGCTGGAGGTGGAATGGGGGTAGCAAATTGCAGATCCAGAGTTGATGTGTCCTTCACTGTATTTTCTGAGCCAGGTATTTACTCCATGCTGAGCCTTCTGAAAGAATCCTTTGGATTTCCAGGATGATGCAAGGACATGGCACTTGGCTTAGAAGAGCTAGGGAGACAGACAAAGGAAGTCAAGTGGTTAGACACAAGAATATCATGATTACAACAAACAATTCTTTGAAAGAAGGACTTTCCAGTTTGATCCAATCCAAATTAAGGGTCAGGGATGAAAAGAAATCTAAGGTCAAGTGGTCTAACCATTTGTGTGGCAGTATTTTCTATGTGGTCCACTGATAATTTGCATTAGACTGTCCAACTATGCTTATGGAAAATGCAGGTTCATGGCCCCTATGGCTTATTATGTAAGAATGTGTGGATTTGAAATTGGGAATCTAAATTTTCCAAAAGTACCTTATGTGATAGTTATAGTTTGGATCAGGAATTACTCCCTCCCAAAACTCATGTGTTGAAGACTTGGTCCTCAATGCAGCAATGTCTGGTATTGGGGATTTTGGGAAGTGATTGTATCATCGCGGTTCATCTCTCATCAGTGTGTTAATCCATTTGGTGGATTCATTATTTGAATGGACTACTAGGAGTTGGTGGAAACTATAGGCAAGTGGGGCATAGTTAGAGGAAGTAGATCACTGGAGGCATGCCCTTGGGGACCATATCTTATCCCTGCCACCTCAACACCCCTCCACCTTCCTGGCTGCCAAGAGCTGAGCAGCTTTCCTTCACCATGCCCTTTCACCTTGATGTTCTATTTATTTTAAATATTAGATGTTGATGGACATTTATTTTATTTATTTATTTATATGTGGTCATAAGAATCAAGCACGGTGCCTCCCATATGCTAGGCAAACACTGTACACTAAGAAACAACCCCAGCCCTCTATTTTTTCAAAGCATCAACTTTTCTTTAATCAATTTTTTGATTTTTTTTGTTACAATTTCATCGATTTCAGCTCTGATTTTACTTATTTTCTGTCTTCTATTGCTTTTGGTGTTGGTTTGTTCTTCTTTTTCTAGGACTTTGAGATGTAATGTTAGAGTATTTATTTGGTGACCTTTTAATGAATGAGCTCAATGTGATGAATTTTCCTCTTAGAACTGCCTTCATAGTGTCTCAGAAATTTTGATATTACTATTCTCATTTACCTCTAAGTATTTTTTATTCCATCCCTGATTTTGTCTGCTATCCATTGATTATTCAATAGCAAATTATTTAGTCTCCAGTTGTTAGAGTAGCTTCTATTTTTAATTTTATCATTGATTTCTAATTTTGTTTCATTATGAGCTGATAATGCAAGGTATTATCACTATTTTTATTTTTGTATTTGCTAAGAGTTGCTTTGTGGTTTAAGATATGGTCTATTTTTGAGAAGAATCCATGTGTCACTGAGAAAGGAGTGTATTCAGTCATTCATGGATGAAATATTATATGTATGTCTGCTAAGTCTATTGTATTTTGTTTTTTTTAGTTCCATAGCTTATTTAGTTTTTGTTTGGAGGATCTATCCAGTGCTGAGAGAGATAGATTATTGTGATTATTTTAATATTAAAGTCACTCAATATTATTGTGTTGTGGTCTATTTGATTCTTGAAATTAATAAGGGTTTGTTTGAGGTACATAAATGCTCCATTGTTTGGGGCATAAATATTTATAATTTTTAAGTCCTGTTGGTATATAATTTCCTCAAGCAGTATGAAATGTCCTTCTTTGTCCCTTCTGATTAACTTTGGCTTAAAGTGCACTTTATCTGATATGAGGATTAAAAACCCCTGCTTGTTTGTGAGATCCATGTGAATGATATGTTTTTTCCTATCCTTTCACCTTCAGTCTGTGCATGTCTTTGCCTATGAGGTGAGTCTTTTGGAGAAAGCATATTGTTGGGTCTTGTTTTTTAATCTAATCTGCCAGTCTATGTCCTTTACTTGATAAGTTTAGGCCTTTTATAATCAATGTTATTATTAAAATATGATTTTTATTCCTTGTTACTTGGATTTATTTCTGGTTTGTAATTGAATTAGTTTCTCCAATGATTCACTGTTTTAGTGTGGTTCCTCCCTTTTCTGTTTTACACTTTATTTTTCATTTCTTCATGAAATATCTTATTGAGTATGTTTTTTCTACTTGTGAATTCTTTTAACTTTTGTTTATGATGGAAGGTTTTTATTTCATTATGAATTCTGAAGCTTAATTGTGCTGGATATAGTATTCTTGACTGGCATTCATTTTCTTTCAGAGCTTAATTATTCAAGACCTCCTAGCTTTGAGGGCCTGGGTTGAGAGATCAGATGAGATCTGGCCTGGTTTTCCTCTAAATGTTATCTGTCATTTTTCTCTGGTACCCTTTAAAATTCTATCCTTTTTCTGTATGTTAGGCATTTTCATAATAATGTGTCTTGGTTTGGGTCTGTTGTAATTTTGTATATATGAGGTCCTATAAGCCTCCTGTATCTTATTTTCCATTTCATTATTTAGGTTTGGGAAATTTTCTGATATTATTTCATTGAAAAGATTCCTTTAGTTTGTATCCCCAAGCTTGCATCTATCCCAATAAATCCATTGGACTTTTCAGGTTGTCCCATAATTTTTTCAAGTTCTGCTCATAGTTTCTTAACATCTTTTCTCCATGGTCAACTTTATTTTGGATTTTATATTTTGTCTTCATTGCCCAAAACTTTGGCTTCCAAGTGATCTAGTCTTTTTGTGATGCTCTCAATTGAATGTTTAGTTTTGTTTGATTCTTTCATTTCAAGGATTTCTGTTTTTATTTTTCAGAATTTCTCTTTTATTGAAGTAATTGTCACTTCCTATAGTTTCTCTAATTTCACTCCTTATATCATCCTTTACCTTGCAGATCAGTTTTACTATGTACATTCTAAACTCCTTTTCTGACATTTATGCCACTGTGGTGTCAATAGAGTCTGTTATTAAGGTATCTTGGTTCCTTTGCTTTTTCATGTTGTTTGTGTGTATACCCATATAACATTATGGATCTGAGGCAGTAGAGATTCTATCCTGTAGACCTATAATGTCCCTGAAGGTTTCCAGTACCTTACAGTTTAGAGGGAGACAAATAACTACTACAACCAATGCAAACAATTTACAGCATTAAATGAAATAGTTCTTGCAATAACATCTACAATGTTGTCACAATAAAAAGAAATGATATTATCACTTATTGCCTACAATAGAAACAGTAAGTTTGCAAAAGGGTTTATAATTTCAAATGGTGGACAGGGAGAGAAGTGATGTAGGATGTGAAAATTATGAGGGAGAAGGAGAGAAAATAGAAGTGAAAATATAAAAGAAGAGTGAAAGAGAAAAATAGAGTTTGCCTGCTAGCAGAAGAAAACAGAGAAAGAGAATCAAGGGAAACAGTTAAGTGTAAGAAAAAATATATAAAATAAAACTTTAAAAATTAAAAATTAAAAAATAAAAGAATACAAAAGTGCAAATATACTAATCAAACACCCTAGTCCTCAAAAAAACTGATCCATGAAATACTGCTGGTTTCAAGAATGCTAGAAATGGGGCTGGAGTTGTAGCTCAGTGGTAGAGCTCTTGCTTGGCACGTGTGAGGCACTGGGTTCGATCCTAGCACCACATAAAAACAAATAAATGCATTGAATCCATATACAACTAAAATTTTTTTAAAAAATACTAGAAATGAGAAGGAAAAAATGAATATGTATAAATGTCCATCAACCATCAAGGTCAAAATTAAGCAGAGCAAAGAAAAATGGGGACAAAAAAGATGTTAATGAAAAGTTAAAAAATTGTTTCCATTGGAGTTCAAAAGATTCTCAGTTTCCCTTCTTGGTAGTGTTAGGTGGGGTCATTTAGATTTTGATGCCTGCTCCGCCATCAGGGTGAGGTTGCTAGAAAGATGTAATCCCATAGGCAGAACTCCTGGAAGTAGGGTTTAGGCTTAGGTAAACTCCAGGATCTTTGCTGAATGTCAGTTGGTCTGGAGATTTTAAATCAGTGCACCTCCAGGGCCCAGCAATTGCTAGTCCATGCTGGAGGACAGTAACCTAGGGATCTCCCTGGATCCCATTTGTGAGGTAGAGGAGCTGATTCTTAGTCCACTTTGTTACCTGTGGACCCCTGGTTTCAGGTTAGTCTCCAAATTCAATCTCTCCCACTCTTGGCCTTTCAAATTCCCAGCCAGGCACATCTCTCCCAGCTAGTATTGGAAGCAGCCCGATTAGAGGGGGAGGGCCATAGCCAGATGGGTTTACATGACCAGTTATCCTGCATAAACTTCTCTTGTTTGATTTTTCTCCTGACTTAGGCAATTCTGTGTCATGCAGTGTGGGTTTGCCAGGCCTATATTTTGGGCCAGCCTCAGATTTGCCAGGAATTGGCTCCCTCAGCTGCCAGCCCCAATGGCAAGGCTGCAAAATGGTTCCTTTCTCTGTCCTCTGCATGCCACTGGGAGAAATGCAGTTTCTTTTCCATACAAGGATATTGTGCAGCATATACTTCAGTTTAGTTGAGCAGTGTCTTTGATCTCTAGATACTCCATACAGACACACTCAGTCCTCCTAAAACTGTGGGTTCCTTGAATGCCCTTATCCTTCCACTGTGCTCACAGAGAAACCACTCTGGCTGGTGACTCTGGATGTGGCAGCATGTGTAGTGCTGAGGTTTCTTCCTTATTTTATTATATCCAACCTTCAGAGTCCCCAATCTGCTCTGAGTGTCCACTTTTTGATTCCAGTAAAGTCCCCCTACCACCTTTTTTTTCATCCACCCATCTTTGTGAGAAGCTGCCAGCCTGCCTTCTTGGTTTCATGCCATGGAGCAGCCAGGAAAATGACCTTCTTTATTCCACCATCTTGAAATCCCTGCAGCCATTAGTTTCAGCTCATTGCTTCAAACATTCTTAAGGTCCAGTGTGCTTTCAGCTGAGTACACTAATGACAAACACCCAAACAATCATTGTTTTTCACTTTCAGTACAGTGTAAAAAATTACATAAACCTAACTAATACTTTATTATAAAATAGGCTTTGTATTGGATGATTTTTCCCAAATGCAGGCTAATATGAGTATTCTGAGCATGTTTAAGTTGGGCTAGGCTAAGCTATGATGTTTGCTAGGCAGGTATACTAATGCATTTTTCTATTTATATTTTCAATGTAGGTTGGGTTTATCAAGACATAAGTCCATTGGTCAAAGAGCATCTGTATATTTATAAAAGATTTATTATGAGGAATTGGTCACAGTATTTTGGAGGCTAAAAAATTCCTACAGTGTGCATTCTGCAAGATGGAGGCCTAGGAAAACTGGTGGTATAATTCAGTACTAGTCCAAGGTCTCAGAGCCAGGGGAGATAATTATGTAAACTCTAGTCCAGGGGATAGAGACAATGAGATAACCCAGCTCAAGAGGTGAGGCAGGTTTAGGTGCAAATTCCTTCTTCCTGTGCCTTTTGTTCTCTTCAGGTCCTGGATGGATTGCATAGTGCTCACCCCTACTGGGTAGGACAGTCCACTAAATCTTCTGATTCAAATGCCAATCTCATCTGGGTCCCTTGTAGCCAGTAAAGTTGAAATAACTATCATAGGCAGGTATTTGGTAAATAGAAACAGGATAATATGACTAAAGTCTAAAATTGAGACAACATTGATTTATTCCTCAAGGCCAGGCACATCATTACTTGAACAGTCTGGAGTTTTATTGTTAGTGAAGAAGCAGAGGGCAGGGGTTAGGGAGACATCCATTGGTGTCTGCCTTACGCCTGAGGGCTTTCTGTACAGGCATCTGTCAACCAGCTTAAACCAATGGCCTCAGTATCTGGGTTATATCAGAATTGTTCAAGGAGCTTTAAAATGTGCCAAATGCCTGGACCTCATTGATTTAGTGAGTGTGGGGTGAGGCTCATCAGGATTTTTTTTTCAAGCTCAGTAGCTGACTCTGGTGTATACCTAGGTACTCCCTGGACCAATCATTTAATTTCTGTGAATGCCAGTCAGAAGCCTGTGAAAACGTCCTGAGGATAATAGTGTTTGTCACATAGAATTGGTTTTAGCTATATACACATTGGGATGCATACAGCTGAAGCTCAAGCCAGCAAGTAGTAGGTGTACAATAAGTTTTGGATCTCAGTCTACCCACTTTTTATGCCAGGTGGCTTTAGAAGCAGATTCTACTTCCTTCCACAGAGATTGCTTTTTCAAAACAGTGAGGAGTACACTTGTTTGTCTAGGCTGCTGTACTAGTTTTCTATTGCTGCAGTAACAAAGTACCACAAATTTAGCAACTTAAAACACCACTATTCATTATCTCACAGTCCTGTGGGTTATAAATCTCGGTGGGATGGACTAGTTTCTATACCCAGTCTCACAAGGCCCAAATCAAACTGTTGGCTATGCTGGGCTCTCATCTAAAGCCTTGAGTAAATAATCCACTTTTGAGCTCATTTAGGTTGTTGACTGATTTCAGTCTCTTGTAGTTGTAGGATTGATGGATGCCAGCTGAGGTCCCCTCTCTGCTCTTAGGGGCCAACTGCCTTCCTTCTTCCATGGTTCTTTGCATCTTGGAAGCAGTAACAGTGTGTCAAATCCTCCTCAAGCTATAATTGTGATTTCCTCCTCCATTCCCAGTTGGAAAAGCTATTTTTAAACTGTGTGGATATTCCATGATAATCTCTTTATCTTAAAGTTAACTGTACTTTTTAACAGCACAATCATAGAAATGATGTGTCATCATAGTCATGGGTTCTAGGATTCTAGGGATTAGAACAGGACATGTTTGGAGGAATACTGTAAAAATTCTGCCTACCATAGTTGCCCTTCCACTTCCTTACCTTTTTTTCCCCAGTGGCTCTCATCTGTTCTACAATCTGGTTATTGCTGGTATTTAGCAATTCTCCAGTGAAGTGTAGCACCTATCATGTTTCTATTACAGCTCTGTTTGAGTACAATTACCTACCATATTAGGCAAACCCCAGGGCACAATGGGGACTAAAGCTGGCTTTGCCTGTGTGCTCTGACCGTGGATGTGGAGGAACTGTAGGCTGGCCTGACATAGGGTGGCTGAAGGCATCAGGTATTCAAGCCTAGGGATTTCAGTTAGACACAAAATGATAGAGGGGATGGTTTAATCCAAGAGCCAGGTGAGTGACACAGGAAGGAACACAGGGTTTTAGAAATTATGAATGAAAAGGAATTCAGGATAGATGATCCTGAAGAATCTTCCTATGACCATTCCAACAACACCAGGGAGCAGGCAGCCACTCCCTCTCTCCTAAACTCAATGCTACTCTTCCCAGAAGCCTGACTTCATTTAGACAATTTGAATTTACTCTTTTGGACCAAGCCATATCTTATGGTTGTCCACAGCATTTAAAAAATTCTTAGGCCATCATTGTTATATTCTGATTTTTAATTTTCAAACTGGGGAAAATTTAAGTATTTAAAATCAAAGCATAAAGAATTGTACTGGTAGTGGGAGTATCTACAATAATCTTGAAAAGTCAAAAACAAAAAACTACATACAGGTCTGAAGACAGTTTTCTTTGCCACATTTTACTGTGATTCTACAGCAGATACTGTGGTATGGGGCCCAGACCACCTTCCAGTTTGAGGCTCTCATTCTTCAGCTGCTAGGAGTGTTGGCATCTTAGCTGAGCATTTCTCTGGAAGGGAAATTGACCTGTCTATGAGTTATCCTGTCCAAGGTCATGGCCCCTCCATGGACAGCCTTGATTCAAGGACTAGTAAATGTTGGGCTATAAAGTTCAGGTAGCCTTACTTCAAGTAGAGTAAAAATGAAGGACTATCCAAGCATCAGCCTTTCCCCAGGCCAGTGCCTCGGGCCTTTGTTAGAACTGCTTCTCAATTCAACACCTCCCTCCACCTAATCCTGTTCCCTTGACCTCTACATGGGTGTTAACCCCCATGGCACCAACCACAACCTTCCTGCACACTCACCTCTGGCTGGCAACATATTCTGAGGTCCCGTAAACCTAGAGGGGAGATAGTTTGCCAGAGGCCTTTACCATAGGTGTGTCTCTGTGTCCAGATACACATGTGTGTTTTTGAGTTAAATTTGAGAAAAGACAAATGAACTAGCAGATTAAAATATAACTGAAAAGTACAGTTTGGGATTTTAAAATCTCAACATAAGCTTCAATTTTTTTAATGTATTAATTTCAACTCCCAAGAGAGTTCTAAAATGAAATGTTGGAAAGGGAAAATTTCAGAGGCCATAAATGAATACAATTTATTTTCTTCAATGATGCACTAGATGTATCATGATGAGGATAAATTGTCAACCATATATAGATATCTAGGCTATGGCATTTAGAAAATAATGGTACTATTTCAAAGTTCAAATTAGTAATATTTAAGAATGTTCCACCACCTTTTGAAAAATAATTCAAGGAAATTATCATGCTCCTTGGGACGTGTACATATCTATTTCATGTCTTAAAGTACAATTCTATAGAAATGTCCTGGTCTGATAACCTTGGTTTTCATATAAATTCAAATAGTTTGAAAAAAGTGCTTCTTAGTTCGATGTTAAGCAGGACATAAAGTGCTCTTAAATGTGGGAAATCAAGGTCAGCTATATGTGAGAGGTAAGTGGAAGGTTCTAGTTTCTAGTGGTACATCTTGGTTAAAAATTTGGCTTTAAGAGTCTCTGAAATGTGAAATACAGAGAAAGAGGGAATTATCATGGGTGAAAAAAATTATTCTTTTAAGTCATAAATATTATATGAATGGCTACATTTTAAACACTGGAAGCAGAGTATATAAATAATTCAATGCTTTTAAAGCAAGGCTCCATACTATGTATATTATAATAATCTGGAATGATTTTTAAAATTCAAATTCCTCAGCTCCACTCCAGACATCAGTAACCCAGGATTCTATACTATGACTAGCACAGGAGATGATTCCTGGACATACTGGAATGTAAGAAAATGGCCTTATAGGATGATTAGCTTTAGGGCTGGAGGAGCCTTCAAAGGTAAATTTAGTTCAGACTCCTTGGATTGGAGCTTAAGCACACAGATATGTTACAATATACAATTTAAGTAATGGTCTGAGACCCTTTGAATTGAACAAATAGTTACGGATGACCCATTCTCTGCAAACATCTGAGGGAAACATAAAGAGGAATGCAATGTAATTCTTGTCCTCTGTGAATCAAAAGTGTCGTCCAATTTTCAACTAAATATGTAATTTAACCTTTCCTCAATTCTGTGTTTTTATTCTTCATAGAGACTGCCTCTTGGAAATAATTTAGTACAATGCTAATAAAATTCCAACTAGCAATTTTATTTATTGTTATGAATTCATTTCCCAAATCTAAGATTAAGACCAGGGTGTTGAATGAATGAGTTGTTAAATAGGACTATTACAATTTTCTTTGTAATCAAACCTGAAATCATATCAGACACATGACTTTAATATTCAAAATCAAAATTACTGTATTGACAATATATGTGCTTATGTTCTGCACACTGTATGCCACACTTCTATTGATTTGTTAATATGAGGATATCCTAGTACGTTATTTGTTTCAGGGAATTCTTAGATGTATAAACTTAAGGCTTGAGCTCTAAGCAAGAAAACTCAAAGCTAGGGTCTGTCTGTCTCTTTCTATAAATATATTTATGTATAGATTATATATCTATGTACATTAGTACATATATAATCTAGTCCATATTTGAAAACTTTAGAGACTGGAATGATATCTGTCCAGAATATACCTTAGGATATTCTATCTAGGTAAAGACTTGGAGGCTTCTCTCAAATGTAGCTTTTAATTATTTTAGATCAGTTAAATGTGTACAGATAGCTTCTTTCTAAGACTCAACAGTGCTGAAAGAATGCAAAACATTTTCTAGGTACTTATAATTAATTTACTTTATTAAGTTTGAAGCCACATTGAAGTGGAACAGCTAAGAGATTAAGTACTAATTTATCCTCCCTTCTAAAATCACATAGGTTTGCTCTTTTTTTTTTTTTTTTTTTGGTGGTGCTGGGGTTTGAACCCAGGGCCTATGCATGTGAGGTAAGCACTCTACCAACTGAGCTATATCCCCAACCTGATTTGCTCATTCTTGATTGTCTAAAATGAAAGGATTTTATTGGGTTGAATACCAATTAGTACAATGTGGGTGTTCTGCACATTGCAGTAATCAAGGTGGGACTTAGTTTGGTTCTCTGAGAACAATTATTTGTTGAACCCTATAACTTTGCCAAGAAGTCAGTCACAGAAGGTTAGTGGGGTTCTTGGTTTGTCAATTATATAAATGCTATTGTCACTTGAGGACTTGGATAACACAGACATCATGGTTTTCATTAGGTGAGAAATAGATTCATTCTTCTTATTCAAAAGGCTACCGAGAAGTATGAGGTACCTGCCAAAAGATGGCATTCAATCCAAAATAACAAGACAATAAAACATAAATGAATAATAAACAATAGTATATCTAGAATGATAGGCAATCCAAATAATGGAATTATCAACATGGAGACTACAATGATTATGGTTAATATGTTGAAGGAAATGAAGATTGCCAGAAACCTAGAAATTATTTTTTAAAATAATTAAAAATATTAGAAAATTATTTATTTTTTTTAATTAAAAATAATTAGAAAATAATTGGGTAGAAGAAAGAGACCAAGGGATGGGAGGAGGGGAAGGAATGTAAAATATTGGGGAATGACATTAGCCACATTATATTTTGTGCATATACAAATATATAACATAAACCACATCATTATGTACAAATATAATGCACCAATAAAACTGAAAAAATCAAATGGAAGTTCTAGAATTAAACATTTGATAAATGAATCCCCAAATTCAATAGATGGGCTTAATAGTGGATGGAAGCTACCAATAAAACTTTTTGTTATAGAAATCATTGGGTGACCTCCCTGAAACTCTAATCTCATGAAAATCTTAGTTTCCAAAAGGCAGCTTCATTTGCCCTGGACAGATCACCTGGCAGGGCTTTATCCTAAATGAATAGGCATTTGTCATCTTTGAGTTGCTCTCCACTTATAATCCCTTGTCCCTAAATGCTCATTTTGGTTTGACATATTTGATGAGTGTCATGCCTCTTAACAGTGGAGTTGGAGGAGTCCTCTCTAGACATTGAGCTTCTGGAGGTGGGACTGTGTCTTTTTCTTGTTGCAAACAAAGACCAGCAAAGTATCTAGGGGCAAACAACAACAACAACAACAACAAAAACCAAACAGTAATTGATAAGAATACAAGAACTGGACTTGAAGAGTATGGAAATGGAGCAGAGGATTAATGAAAAAGACTTGAAATAATACACCTTAAGTGAAGGCTTGACTTCAGGATCACTTGGAAGTAAGTTGCTTCTCCTCTCAAGGCAGTTTCTACTGCCTATGCTTCCCTTAGTTCCTCACCACTACTCTCAGTCTGGCCAGTCCTTCCTTCATGTCATAGATCCACCTCTTATTATAGAAAGGTATTGTGATTGTTCTCTGTGAGAATAATGATTAAGAGTAGGTGAGACAATAGCCTCAAAAAAAATAATTGAGAATCAATCTAACAGAAGAGGTGAAAGACCTCTACAATGGAAACTACAGAACACTAAAAGAAATTGAAGACCTCTGAAGATGGAAAGAACTCCCATATTCTTGGATTGGCAGAATTAATAGTGTCAAAATGCCCATATTGCCAAAAGAGCTATTTATATTTAATGCAATTTCTATTATAATTACAATGACACTCTTCATAGAAATAGAAAAAGCAGTTATAAAATTCATTTGGAAAAATAGGAGGCCCAGAATAGCCAAAGCAGTCCTTAGCAAGAAAAGTAAAGCAGGAGGCATCACAGAAGCAGAATTTAAATTATACTACAGTCATAGTAACAAAAACAGCATGGTATTGGCACAAAAACAGACATGAAGACCAATGTGGGGCTGGGGTTGTGGCTCAGTGGTAGAGCGCTTGCCTGGCATGTGTAAAGCATGGGGTTCAATCCTCAGTACCACATAAAAATAAATAAAAATAAAACAAAGGTACTGGGTACATCTACAACTAAAAAAAAATTAAAAAATAGACCAATGGTACAGAAAAGAAGACATAGATAAAAAACCCACATAAATACAGTTATCTCATACTAGACAAAGGTGCCATCTCATTGGAGAAAAGATAGCCTCTTCAACAAATGTTGCTGGAAAACTGGAAATCCTATGTAGCAAATGAAATTAGACCCCTCTCTCTCACCCTGCACAAAACTCAAAGTGGATCAGGACATAAGCATTAGACAAGAGACCCAGCACCAACTAGAAGAAAAAGTAGGCCCAAATCTCTATCATGTCAGCTTAGGAAGCAACTTCCTCAACAAGACTTTTAAAGCATAAGAAGTAAAATCAAGAATCAATAAATGGGATGGTATCAAACTAAAAAGTTTCTTCACTGCAAAGGAAACAGTTGAGAACGTGAGGAGAGAGCCTAGAGAATGGGAGAAAATATTTGCCATCTGCACCTCAGAGAGAGCATAAATATCCAGGATATATAAAGAACTCAAAAACTTAACACCAAAAACCCTAATAACCCAATCAATAAATGGGCAAAGGAACTGAACAGACACTTCACAGAAAAAGAAACTGGTCAACAAACATGAAAAAAAGTTCAGCATCTCTAGCAAATTAGAGAAATGCAAATTAAAACTACACTGAGATTCCATCTCACTCCGGTTAGAATGGCAATTATCAAGAATACAAGTAACAATATATGTTGGCAAGGATGTGGGGAATAAGATACACTCATACATTGCTGGCAGGACTGCAAATTGGTGCAACCATTCTAGAAAGCAGTCGGAAATTACTCAGAAAACTTGCAATGGAACCACCATTTCATCCAGTTATCCCATTCCTTATCATATACCCAAAGGACTTAAAATCATATTATAGTGATACAGCCACATTAATATTTATAGCAGCTCATTCACAATGGCTAAGCTATAGAACCCGCCTAGGTACCCTTCAACAGATGAATGGATAAAGAAAATGTGGTATATATACACAATGGAATACTATCCAGCCATAAAGAAGAATGAAATTATGGCATTTGCCAGTAAATGGATGGAACTGGAGACTATCATGCAAAGTGAAATAAGCCAATCCCAAAAAACCTTTGCCAAATGTTGTCTGTGATATGTGGATGCTAACACAATAAGGGCTGGGGGATAGGGAAGAAGTACTTTGGATTAGAAAAAGGGGAATGAAGGAAAAGAAGGGGGATGGGAATAGGAAAGATAGTAGAATGAAACAGACATTACTTTCCTATGTTCATATAAGAATATGTGCCCAGTGAAACTCCATATTGTGCAACTGCAAGAATTGGAAGTCATACTCCATGTATGTATAATATGTCAAAATACATTTTACTGTCGTGTATAACTAAAAAGAACAAATAAAAAAAAAGAGTAGGTAGGAGTCTTCACTAAAGACTGCATTGCTGGTCATGGAGCAGGGAGTTGCTCTTTCAACACTTCTGTAATGTAACATTTTCTTTCATTTAACTCACGTTTAGAGCAAGCTCAAATGAACACACAGGTACATTTTATCCAGGGCAAAGGAAATTGTAGGGATCACAACATACAATGAAGTTTTTCTTTGGTAATTGTAGGGATCACAACATACAATGAAGTTTTTCTTTGGTTATCTTGACTCAAGGCTAAAGTACTAAAGCCTAAATAGATAGATAGATAAATAATACTATGTACCTTGTAGTAAGGTGGAAAATGAAATCACTGTGCTGGGTTCCCTCAAGATACATTCCCTTCTCCAAACCTAAAGGAATAGTGATATCCTTGAGGAAGGAGTTTCCTCCTGTTTCATTAATGGGAAAGCTAGTATCCCAAAAAGAGAGCTCTGAAATGTTGTCAGAAACAGTCAAGAGTTAGCAACAATCATTCTTGGCTCTAGAAGCCTGATTGTTATCCATCACATTGTTTCTGATGTTCTTTCCCATGCAAAAGAGGGCATTGACTGACTGGTTATTAGGGAATTAGGGGATTTGATGTCTGTATTACCACACTCAGCCTCCTGGCTGGGGTTTTGACATATTAAAACTAGCAAAATAAATCAACTGTTTGCTGACTTGTGTGTTTAGTATGGGCTGGGCTGCATCTTGGGTAGAATTACTTGTTGCAGAGATGAAAGAGGAAGTGACCGTGACAATATCTGATTTTAACACACCACACCATAGGGTGAAACTAGCTTTTAAGTCTTCAGAGAGAAAACAACTACCATCCTGTCACATAATACAAAGTCTGGGGAAAAAAACTGTGTCAGTTCAAAGGAAATCCCTACTTTCTTAACTAAATTTGAAAATAATCACACTAATGTTAACAAGTGTGCTGCAGGGTAAAGTCACAAGCCCACATTTTCACAGATTCTCTTTCCTTCATTTACTTGACTTTGAGTTTCCAACAATTCTAGGCAATGACGTATTGTAATCACAGAGAAAATTTAGAAAATATTCTCTAAGTTTAGGATTTGTAAAGACTATAAAATTGGCAAGAGGCCAAACAAATTTCTACTGCTTACCAAGTAGCAAAAGTTAAACATGAAACTTCATTTATATTAGGAGGTGATTAGTCCCCTAATGAGGTCACTTATGATCCTACCTTAAGGTTTATGAGATGCAGCAGATTTTTATCCCTACCACCTTCTAAGTCTGTATTATTTAAGTACAAAGAAGACTGGATCCTGATGTGTGTTGAAACTTCAAACTCCGGTGAAATTTCTCTGCTTCTGTGTCACTTGTTCTCACTCAACATTTGGACGCCAGTTTCCCATTTGGCAAATTTGTTTGAGGATTTGTCCAAGTAGCCTGAGCAGGTCTAAGTACAATAAGACACGGAATAAAGGGGATAACATGGTAAAGGTTGTGATTTTCAGATAGATAAGATAGCTGGTCGCATGCTTATATGCTCCTTTAGAAAATATAGAGATCACTTATTTTCTTCCTAACTCTTTGCCCCTTCCACTTCCAAAACTGATATTTTAAAGAAGTTGAAGACTAATTTAAAAATAGCTAATTTAAAACAGGAATGTGATATGAGTGACGTAGTAAAGTACCATTCTGCTATGTTTCAAGACTGATTAGTGTAATCGGCTGACAATGGCAGGGCTGGAGCCTAAGATATGTTTGAAACCCTTTAATGCAGTGAGGTGAAGCAGGAACAGGGTCTAGCCTGGCACTGCCTGACCTGGGTTTGGCTGTTGCTGCCATTACATGTATAAACAAGGCAGGCTTTGTGAAAAGTTCTTAATATCAGATCTTAATTTCAGGTACTTTAATATCAGATTATTGAGAGATTTTTCTTACGGGGACCATAAATCCCAACTCCTGTCCATACCTTTCTGAAGAGAGCAAATGTTTTCACCATCAGCCAGGGGAGAGGCCAGTTCTCCAGGAGGAATAGGGGTGTTGTTGAGAGTGTTAGACTAGGAGGAGGGGAAATCTTCATTCTCTTAGTTGAGCTTAGTTAGATTCTAAAGATGCTGTAGTACCTGGAATGCTTCTAGTGGGGGTGGTCAAGCTACCTCTGGTGGCTTGGGTACAGGCAGCAAAGAAGGCGGAGGGCCAACAAGATGTGGGGTAAGAATCCTGCTTGTTGGGGCTTGGTGGCTCTCATAAATGATTCTCTGAATTATTCCTTCCATTATTCTGGAAGTCAGGAAAGTCTGATCTCTGCTGTGTAATGAGAAGAAGACAAGTCTTTTCCCCAAGGTCCAACATGATTATAGGAGGGAAGTCACCAGTAGAAGATGGCAGTGCTCACTGGAGCAGCTATGTCATGGGAGTGAACACCCTGGAGGAGTTGGGTTAGAGGGACCCCAGATTGGGAAGACATGACACTGTAACTTAGGAACTTCTCAGAAACAACCAGGCAACATTTTAAGGATGGCTATTTATAGCAGCAATTCTGGAAAGGGTTTGAGGGATAATGCTATGGTGTGTAGCAGAGTCATGTTTAAGTAAGTACCTCATCTAAAATCATTAAAACAACAAATGTTGTACACAGAAGAAACAGGCAGATGAGCAGACTAGACTAAGTTTACACATAAATTAATATATGTTTCACATATGATATAGGTAACTTAGAGTAAATGTTGAAAAATGGACTATTAGTCTTTTACAGCAAGTGGGTGACCACTTCAAAGTTATTCTCCTGTTACTTCATATAAGAAATTCTAGAGGGAATAAAAATTGTAAATATAAAAGAATGAAAATCTAAGAGTAATGGAGGAAAACATAATAATGTGTTTATAAACTTGTTAGAAAGACAAAATTTAATAGCTAAGACTGATATATTTGCTTGTATAATTTTTTTTTAAATTTCAGAAAAATAAATTTTCTCTCTATATAAAACAAACAAACAAAGAATGGGACAGGATTCAAAGAGTTTATAAAAATCAAAAAACATAGGGAAAATACAAAGATATATTTAGTTAAAAATAAAGCTTGAATCTCCAATGCATAAAAAATTACTCAAATTTTAAGAGGTTGAATCGCATAAACATCAGATATTAATACAGTGATATAACAAATTAAAAAGTTTGATTAACAACCTTGGTTAAAAAGGGTGGGGAAAATAATCTGTCAATTAGAAGACAATTTAGCAATACCTTTAAATACTTAAATTCTTTGACCCAGCAATTTCCCTGCCAGCAAAATATCCTATGGCTAGCCCCACATAACCATTTCAAGGATGTTCAGTGTAGTGATGATTGCAATAGAAGTCTCTAATCAAGCTCAATTGTCCACAAAGGAATGGTTAAATAAATCATGGCATACCCATACAGAGATCTAAAAAGAATAAAGTCCAAGTTATTAAATAGATTTTGAATAAAAAAATGACACATATAGTTTGAAAATTAAAAATATAAACACTTTTTTTCCCCAGAGGATATACTTCTGTTTATGTTTGGATGAAAGAACTGTTGGGCAGAGGCAGTGGGGGAACACTGCTTTTCTTTTTTTTTTTAATTTTTTATTAGTTTATTTAATTGCATTTCAAGTCATAGCACATATATAGAGCTCAGTTTTTCCATTTCCCTGGTTGCAAACCAAAGTCACACCAATTGTGCTTTCATACATGCACCAAGGGTAGTGATGACGAACTCAATCAACCATCTTTACTATACCCCTTCCCCTTTCCCACCCCCCACCTCCTCCATGCCGCGTCCAGAGTTCCTCCATTTCTCTTATGTTTCCCGTTCCCACCCCCCTTATGTATCAGCATCCACTAATCAGAGAGAACATTCAGCATTTGGTTTTTTGGGATGCTTAGTGAAGTAAGCCAATCCCAAAAAAACCACTGCTTTTCATTTTATACCACTCACCTACTTTAGTAAGTGAATATAATGCCTTCACATTAAATGAAAACTAAAAAAAAATTTAATAGGACAATATTATTCCTAAACAATGTAATAATATCCTACTTGAATGTAGTTGTTTAAAACATAAGAAAGACAACTTCAGGAATTCTGGAGTTACTGAAAAATCAACCTAAAAATATGTCAATGAAAGGAAATGACACATTGATTACACTTGGGAAAGAAATTATTCTGTAGCAGAAAAATGCATTTTACCTGTTGCGAATATATCTTTACTTTCTCATGAAATTGTAATTGAAATTCATTCTTTAATATCTAGTTCAAATGCCACCATCTCTTCAAAACTTTCCAGGTCCCTAAACCCTCCCTTGATGCACAGTCCTGCCATAGCTCATTGTAAATACCTCTATTACGCAGTAGTGAGGCTGTTGGTTCACTCATATGTGAGCCCCAACCAGAATGTAAAGTCCCTCAGAAAAGCTTAGCCACAGACTTAGTCCTCTTTTTTCTTCTGTGTTTGACAGATTGTGTCCAATAAAAGTTCAGGTTGAATGGGTGAATTAATGAATCCATCATTGAATTAATGACTGGAGGTAATAAGAGCTGTTGCTATTTTGGATTTTAGAAATTTCTTCTAATTGGATATGAAATTTGTGACTTGAGAATTAAAGAATATCTGTACATAATGTTCTCTCCTAACCAGTGTTCAATACCAATTCAACCAAACACTCTGCTTGTGTTTTGCCAGTGTAGCCTGCTTGTTTCTTTAGAAACCAGAACACAGATGTAGCAAGGAAAAGTGCTTTAGAATCAGAATGGTCACTGTAGAGAAATAAAAGTCTAGCTTTTCTAACACTAAAGGAACAAAATATTCTACTAACAAAAAAGGTTTTGTTCTGTCCTTTTTTGGTCTATATTCTCCTAAGATAAATGCAGGGCTTTTTGCTTGATGGTATATGTAGAAGCTCAAACCAACATTTTCTTGAACAAAAAAATCTGTTGAGTGGTCAGTCTGCATCAACAAGAATAGTGTTTTGTTTTGAGGTTTCCTTAAGTATGGAACAGAAGAAGGTTGGGGATAAATGTTAGCCTGAGAACTTCTTTTTGTAGTGATAGGGTGCTCACCATTTATTTCTTCATTTTAAAATATAAAATTCCTATTTTGACCCAGGCAAAATAGGAAACAAGACCAACATTATTCCTGGTCTCATAATGTATCACAGCCACCGTAAACAATTTATAAAGCAACTGTGTTTAAAAAAAAAAAGTGCTAAGGGCTGAAAAGTAAAGGCTAGAGCAGGAGAACCTAACTAAGAAGATGCTTCTGAAAAGGAAGAACAGCATTTAATCTACAATTGAAAGAACAGACACATAATAGCATAGTAAAATGAGATTTCCAGACTGAACAGAATCATCCACTGTATGTTTTTTATAGTTCCCAAGAGCTCTGGTGTCAGAAGCCCCAGAAGGTGAATCTCCTTACGGTCCCTTTCCATCTCTGTTGCAATAAGAATTATATCATTTCTTTGGGCTGCTATAAGAAATAAAAATAAAACCCACAAGCTTGGTAGCTTCACATAACTTAACAGAAACTTATTCTCTCATAGTTCTGGAATCCAAAAATGAAATCAAGGTGTTGACAGGGCTACAATGTCCAAAGGCTAGAAAGGGAGAATTCTTCCAGCTTCAGTGGCTTTTAGCACTCCTTGGCTTGTGCTAGCTTAACCCTAATCTCTTCTGTCTTCCTGTGGTCTTTTCTGAGTCCCTCTGTGTGTCAAATCCCTTTCTCCTTTCCCTTATAAAGACAACTATCAGTAGATTTACATCTAAATCCAGGATGATTTCATTGAGATCCTTACCCAATTATGACAGTGAAGAAGATCATATTTTCAGAGAAGGCCACATTTTGAGTTTTTGGGTCTTACTTCATTTTGAGTTCAAACTGCTACAACCTCCTTGAACTTCCAGTTCCTTATTAACAAAGGGAATCAATTGATATTTATATTATAATACTTCTGAAAGGATTAAAGAAAACCTACATAGATTGCGTGATATAGTGCCTGGAAACCATTACCATACCTAAAACCTATTTGCAAATGATAGGAAAATGTAGAGAATAAATACATTTGAGTTTTATCTAACAGTAAAAAGTATATAGCTCAGGTTGTTTTGAAAAATTAAAAACTGTAATTTAGTGCAAAGGCCACTGACCTGGGAGTCAGGTGAACTGAATTATGTTACAAGATATGGCATTAATTATGTCATCTTAGAAAGTTCATCTCTGGACTTGTTTCTGGATCTTTAAAACAAGGGCTTTAAACATCCTCTAAACAGGCTCTAGAAACTGGTAATTGATGTGGCAAAGAGCTCACTCATATCCTGTATCTCCATGAAATATAAAAAAAGACTTAAGCCCAAAGAGATGTGAAGTAAGAAAGATGAAAATAATCACAGATGCTAAGGCTTGGAGAATAACTACTGAGTACACTTTGTTCTTAAAGTAGTACAAGGAAGGATGCTTAAATGGGTCAAGATGGGGCTGATGGCCATTTGTATGGGTCAACCATTTCTTATGGTGAAATGTGTTCTTCACAGTGAACACTTCCCTCATCTACTATTACCAACTTATTTAATAGTCTTTATGCTCTCTATTGAAGAAAGTAATTCCTCATGGCAAGATAGAAAAAGAATCCATGTCAGCTTTGAGATCCTTTCCATTCATGTGTATACCTGGTTAGCTGAAATGCTGCTTAAGTTTATCTGTGCTCATTACTTACCTCTGGTACTAAAAACCCTAATGACCTAGGGCCAGTAGCTTCTCCCTACCCCCTCCTTTAATTCTATTATGAAAACACATAAACATGATTGTTAGAAGTTCAAAATACAGTACAAGGGAAGAGCAAATCTCCTCCCCATTCTAGTACCACATGCTAGAGGTAATCACTCTGGGTAAGTGTATATGTAGTTTTAATTGTCTTATCATGTTACCCTTTCTATTTTAAATTCTCCTTTTTATCTTTTGCTACTTGGCATTGAATTTTGTGTTTCCATTTTAATAATTAGTAGGATTATAGTTTTGATTATTTTGGTGATTACAACTATTTGGAATATTATGTCTCTCTTGGTGGATAAACTTCACAAAATTTCTGAAACAAAATCAATAGGGCATGTATACTACCTTTTAGCTTCCCACCCATCTTCTACTTTTTGTTAATCATCATTTGTATATCAAGATTTATAATACTTAAATATTCTTCTATGTTGTTTATCCTTAATTGTGTATTTCAATAATCCAATAATCACCACCAGTTCTCCACCCAATGGTTTCCTGTTTTAGATGGGCTTTATTATCTAGATTTTTCAAGAAGTATCTACCAATGTCATGTTACCTGACTGATGGTTTCTTAACAATCACCTCAATTCTGACAACTAGGATAGGTTAATGGATTTATGTCAGAAAAGTAGCATTTCCCTCCTGGCATTTGAGTTCAAGATGCTTCATAAACTTAAAAACAAGCCAGACATTTTCTTGCCAATATTACTGTATAAGAGGCATTGAATGGTGTAGATGGAACTTTTTATACAGTTATGGTTGGATATGACAATGAGGTGCTTCAGAAGTGGCCCCTTTCAATAAGATTCTGTTGGTTCATACTCTTTCTGTATCACACCTGTTTCTTTCAGCTACCCTTTCTTATATGCTTCAGGTTAACAAAATATTCAATTCTGATCTTAATAACATTTCAAATTCTTCATTATAACCTCTAACTTAGGCATTCAACAGAGAAAGCTACTGCCACTTAAAGAAAACTGTCTTGCAGTATGCATTTAAGATATTCAACTCTTATCAAATTAGGAATTCAGAAGGTTCAATACCTAATGTACCAATGAAAACTTTCTCATTCAACTTGTGGGTTATTTCTGTTCAATTATTTTTAATTATATTCCTACAAAAGGATTTTTTTTCTTTTGCATTCTGAGGTTTTCTAGAAAGGACATTACTTTAGAATTCATCTATTAAAAGGCATTTCAGGATATGCAAATATATAGGTAAATGAAACCACTCCAGGAGAGGCTAAAATATATGTAATACACAGTATACGCTAAGATAATTTGCAATGAGTGATTAAGATACAACTAAAACTCCACAGAACTGACTTTGAAAATTTTTGTGTACATTGTTATTAAAAAAAAGTTTTTTGAACACAAACCTTCAATATGTAAGTACTAATTTATCCATCTATTATACATATCAAAAACATATGATGTACATAAGCACAAATGTATACATATACCAATGAAATCAAAGGATAAAAAGCTAGTAATCTTTCCATACACCATTGGAATATTTGAACTGTGCTAGAGAGCATAATAGAAAAGGAAGATAGCACTTCTGACCATGGTGAGCTAGGACTGCTTCACTGAAGAGGTTTTTAGTAAGCAAGATCCTGACAGGGTAGCAGGACATGAAGTTATTGTCTAGAAGAACTTTAATTAGAGTTTAAAAACACTGGCATCTCACTCTAGTCAGAATGGCAATTATCAAGAACATAAGCAATAATAAATGTTGGCAAGAATTTGGGGGAAAAGGTACACTCATACCCTGTTGGTGGGGTCTACAAATTGGTACAACCACTATGGAAAGCAATATGGAGATTCCTCAGAAAACTTGGAATGGAATCACCAGTTGACCCAGTTATCCCACTTCTCAGTTTATATCCAAAGGACTTAAAATCAGCATACTACAGTGACGCAGCCATATCCATGTTTATAGCGGCTCAATTCACAATCGCTGAACTATGGAATCAACCTAGATGCTCTTCAACAGATGAATGGATAAAGAAAATGTATATATACACAATGGATATTACTCAGCCTTAAAGAAGAATGAAATTATGGTCTTTGCAGGTAAACGGATAGACCCGGAGAATATCATGCTAAGCGAAATAAGCCAATTCCAAAAACCAAAGGCCAAATGTTTTCTCTGATATGCAGATGCTGATCCCTAATAGGGGGATAGGGAAGAATGGAGGAACTTTGGACTGGGTAAAGGGGCGTGAGTCGAGAATAGGGGGTGTGGTGGTGGGAAAGATGATGGAATGAGATGAACATTATTACCCTATAATATGTGTATGATTGCATGACTGGTGTGACTGCATTAAGTACAGCCAGAGGGATGAAAGGCATTCTGCTGTCATGTATAACTAATTAGAACAAAAAGATCTGAGCATGTAACTCACGCTTAATGTGACCCTGTGTTAAATCTCTACTACCACCCCCCCCACACAAAGAATTAAAAAAAAAACCCACTGGCAAAAAGGGAAGACATGCTTAGTCAAAGTTCTCGTTTCTGCTGGTTTTTAATCCTTATAGTACAGGTAGTAGTGATTAAGAACTGTCTGGTATCTTAAATACCTAATTCATTGATACATTGAGATACTGATTCTGCTGTCACCCAAATAGCCTTATTAAATTCATTTCCTCATCTACAAAATGGGATAGTAGTGCCTACCTACCAGGACTGTAGTTGAAAGGCTAAAGATAATGAAATATAAACCAATTAGCACATTACCTGAGTATACCACTGTACTGCATATAACTACACTTTCCACATCATAGAAGGTAAATTCCTCGAAACAGCAAAAATCATCTGCCACTTTATCCCTACTATCTCAACACTTGACTTGTAGTAGACAAATATTGGTTAAATGTTGATTAGAAGCTAAATTTGCCTGTAGTTAAGCTTCTGGGTGTAAGTAGCAATAAACAAAAGGGGAATAACATCCTAGAGGGTCACACTGGAAAGTCACGCCATTTGAAGAATACGTACTTCATTCAAAAGGTAGTAATGAACATTTCTGAGAGGACCATTTGAATACTGAAACAAATCTTTTATCTCCAAAGATATTTCTCTCTCCAAACTAAGGTATGGAGAGAATGTATAAATATTTTTTATATTTTCTCCTAAGAGATGTTTCATTCATGAAATATACTTTCCATTCTTTTTCTGTTTGTCAGTTCTGAAAATCATTAAGATTAGAAACCTAATTAACTTATGTGGTATGAGCAATATCACTACACGTGTTTGACAAGCATCTTTTCAATGCTGGTTCCCTTCCCTAATGAACATAACGCTCTATATCTCATCCCATTGTTAACAACTGCATGCTGTACAACTAGGAAAGAAAAGCTTAGTACCTCTCACATATCCCCCAAACCATTCCAATCTTAAGAAGCTGTGATTGCAACTGGCAACAGCTGTTTCCCACACTAGCAGGACCAGAAGTTCTGGATGACAAAGACTATTGGCAGTTATAAGAGATGCTACCTTTCTATGACAGCTATCTCTGTGTTACAGAACTCCAATCTATGTACCATATTGTAGTTTAACCTCATCTCAAGCAAATGAGAATACTCAGCTTCATTGTTTCAAATATGCGGGAAAAACTCTAATATTCTTCCTAAACTCTTTAAGCGTCATTGAAAAATCTCAGGCATCACTTTTGCCAGAGATCATATCAATTGGGGGTAATAACATTGGACCTGATTTTCACTGGTTTTCAAGTAAGCACCCATATTTTCACTAGGTAGTTTCTAGATAGAAATATTTCCTTAGGGAGGAAGAACCTATGGGATTATGTTAGTATGTATTCTCCAAGTCCCATCTTTTCCTTCTTTTCAGTGACTTCTAGAGAAGTTGCTTAAATTAATGAGGAAACAAGTTCAAAAATATATGCAGTTTCAAAAACACATCTTCCAGTAGAAAATGGGAATGATAAAAAGTTGTAGGAAACTAACGAATTGTTGCCAATGAGAAAAAAGGCAGGGAGGAGAACAGACAAGGAGTAAGGGGGAAGGTTTAAAGAGCAAAAGATTCAAAGGCAAAAGGGAGGAGAAATTCAACTGGGCAAGTGGGTTTTTAAAAGATTACTTTATAAGCCAGAAATCATATCTGAGGTTAATTATTCTAAGCATAGTTACTTTCAATAAAGTTACCTTGAATAAAGTTGATTATATAAGGTAACCAGCATATTAAAAATTTTTAATATTTTAAAGTCTAAAGTATTAATATTTTAAAGTCTAAGTATTAAAATACAGCCATAACCATGTTCTTCTGTCCCATGTTTTCTATCTTACTAAACAGTGTAAAAACAAAAAAGTTGCTTAATATAGTTAATACAGAACTCAAGTAAAAGTTGAATCACTCTCTTACAAACAACTTTCAGGATTTCGTCATCACTTCTCCACAATCTAAAAATGACAATGAAATTAGTGGCAAGTGATATTCAACCCAAATGCAAACAAGTATGATTCTACTGTTATAGAAACAGGAGGAGGGATAAAAAGGCAGTTTAGAATGAGTTTTACGAAAATAAATTTGAAGTTTACGAAAAGGAAATCGGATTAGCTATTATATATAAGACATTGCACCCAAATTAGTGGGTACATAATTTAGCAGTCCTACAAGTGAGAAGTACTTTTAATCTTCCACTAGGCATTCTTTAGAAAACTCAAATAGTTGACATTTTAGGACTGAATTTCATAAAAACAATGAGTGTTTTGTTACTGCAAAGTAAACTGCTGGATTCAACCGCACTATATAATAGGGAAAACATAAGAGAGAAGTGTATACATGCCCTTGAACAAATTTTCATTGCTAGAAAAAAAAAATAACACTATAAGAAGCACTACCACAAACAACTGGTAGTTCTTTTGGCAAAAGAAATAATGCAACATAGACAGTTTTAAGAACAGTAAAATTCTAGGCAGCAATACTAAATCCCCTAATAAACCAAACTCATGGCAAAACAAAAGTTTTCGTCGTTTTACTAATATTTCCAGATCTGAAGAAAACCAATGATGCTAAACTTAATAAATTTTAGTTGTTCAATGTTCACTCAATCTTAATGAACTATTCAAGGAATTTCTCCTGGACAATCAGCATCATTAGATCTGATGAAAACTTTGAGGTAGGGCTCTTTTCTTTAGCAAGGAGATAAATTCAGCAATAATCCTCTTGTCTTCCCAGTCCTGAGACTATACTTTTGGAAAATATAAAACAAGTAGTAAAATCTGTATGTATTTAGGTAAATAAATCTACTTTCCAATGACATCAATTAGTAGCACAACTAAATACAGCTCATTGGAAGATATTTCATACAATTCTGCTACTAAAGTCACATGAAATAGTATTTATCTCCTTAGCTTTTCTAAAGCTATCTAATCCAAATAACAATGTATATCTTGTGTGTGTTAAACATGAACATACTGGGTAGCAGGTTACTGAAAATTGAGGAAGATAGGCAAGACTCAAGAGCATTATGGACACTCTAACAGTTTGCCTAGGAATAATACTCAGTAAATTTTTATTCATACCCTGAAACTCCCAGACAGATTTAGTATCAATAGACTTGAGCTCTGATAAAATATACCTAAAAATACCAAGGCTTTTTTTTTGCCTATAGATCTTATTTCAGGGAACCTTCACAATATGCCCAAAGCATGAATAAGCAAATATTCTCGGAGCAAAGAATTTGACATACATGTAACTTTTGAAATATACAAAATTGTCCATCATTCAGGTTTCAGCTCAAATATTACTTTCTCAGAGGTCTGTCTTGAGGTCCCATCCAGAAAACTCCTGTATTATATAATTTTATTTTCCTAATATTTTCTGATGTATCTTGTTCACTTTTCTATTGACTTGTTTATTTTCCATCTCTAAGGCTCTACAAGAACAGGGATCTTGTATGTCTTGCTTACCGATGTACTTCTAGCAGGTACTTTCAGGTACAATCACCTGTTCAATGGATTTCTCAGTGTGATAAATGAAAATATACCAAAAAATAGAAAAGTAATCTGTCTTCCATCTACACACACACATATACACACTCACACACTCCTCCACTCTCCATCTCTCTCTCACCTGGATTATAGAGAAGGTATTCTGATTTTTTAAGGTAAATTTATTCCAGGTTAGAGGTAAAATATTTTGTTGTCTTAAATAATATATATTGCAGAAAAATTATGTAAGGTTTTTCAAAATGAAAAACTTGGACAGAAAAAAACCCCCAAAACTACCCATAAAAGATAGTATTGATCCCGCAACTTTTATATCGGTTACAAATAATCAGATGAAACAATTTTGAACATGGTAATTTATTTTATGCAGTTGTTTAAATCCATTGTTTAAAAATTTTCAAAAGGCACTTTAAAAAATATTTAAAAATACATTTTTCTGTCTTAATGGTGATCACTTAAAATAAGCAAGTCACCAAACATTTTTAAACCATTCATAACACAAGTACTTTAAATAATTCTTAAATTCCAAAACACAAACATTCACTATATATAGTACAACACACTGCTTAGCAGTAAGATTAGTTTCCCTCTAATATACTTCATGTAGATTATTAATTTGTAGGGCCCTGCCAAGTTATTCAAAACTAATATAAAATGAAAACTAGAGAGGTAAGGGAGTTGAAATGGAGCACAATTCAACCCTACAACTACTTTCTAGAGTTGGCTTCTCTAAGAGAATTGGTAAATGTTCTTATTTTAATCTGTTAAATTTCCTATTTCATCTGATATATAAATGTCATTTTTAATCAAGATGTTACATTTAGCATAAAATATACCACAGTGTATCTCCCATTTAAGTATGTTTCTGACAAACCTACTATAAAGAAGTAGAGAAATAGCACAAATGAGTATTTTTCGTTTTTAAGAAGAGGGTGAGTAAGTAGGATTCAAGTAACTACCTCCTTTAATAAAAATGGAGGATTAGTTTAAAATTGTAAATTTTTAACTAGAACAAGTATCCTGAGAGCCAGCAGGCATTATTTATTTTTAGATGTTTCATCCTAGGGAAACCTAAAGTTAGTAGGTAAAAAATTACCAGCAAGTCATACAAATTCTAATCTTGTGTAACAGCCAAATTAACCTTATGAAGACAGCATTAAGAGTAACTGAAAGTGGTACTTATAAAGGAAATAAAAAACTTCAATAAATACAAAGAAACAGAAATTATCAGTCAAAATAATAATCTAATGAACTGAAATTTTAAATGAAGAATAAAAGGCTAGGTATAATCTGATCAAGTGAGGGAGTCTTTCAAGTACAACAATGCCTCAATCTGTTAATACAGTTTGATAGTAGGCTCAAGGATGAAATAAACAATTATGAAAATAATCAGCAAGTTTAATGCTCAAGTCTAATTACCATATTCAAAAATATTAAAAATTGGTCAGCATTTTCTAATCTTATTACAGTGACAAACTCTTCTCTGAAAATTAAGGTATTTAAAACAAACTCTGGAACAAAACCCTGCTTTAAACCTATGAATTTCCCGCCTTTATAAGCATACTGTTATTAAAGAACATAAGACAACAAAAGCCTTATGCTTTGAGACCACACTGAAATCATTTATCTAAATGACAAAGATATTAAGCTAACATTTGTGAATCATCATAAATCTGGTTTTCTGTGCTTTATCAAAAACTTTCTATTCTGCTTCTTAGATCATATAGGATACTCTAATTCTTGAAAGTGATGAAATTTAAATTGATGGTATGAATTAGCAGAAAAATGCTTCACATTTTATTAAATAGTACTTTGCTATTTCTATTTTAAAAGTTTTAATAACAATTGTGGCTGGCCTCAGACTTGCAATCCTCCTGCCTCAGCCTCCCCAGGTGCTGGGATTACAAGCATTTTCTGCCATGCCTGGCTAGTTGTGGATATTTCTTATGACACTCATTATGTATGCTTTAAATGAATTACTGTGTACTTATTAGCACTTAACCCTTCCTGTCCAATGGTAAATTACTAAACTTGGGAGAATTGCAGATTTTACTGTAGGCCTCAATATTAGTCAATATGGAGAAGCGGAAGTATTTTGTCAGAATTAGTGATCCACAGACTCTTTAATATCTTTAAAATATTTTACCTTTAATATAGTGTGATCTTGGACTTCACTGATTCAAAACATTCTGTGTCTAAGTCTTTGAAAAAATTATTTATCCATGGAGTAGTAATCCTGAGTGTTTAAGACTATTTGCACCACAATCATGTAGGTAGCTAGGCAGTGGTTCTCCACCTATGATCAGTAAGACTCACCTACATGATTTGTTTAAACAGAACTGCTAGCCCCTGTCCTGGAATTTCTGATTTAGGTCTGGGCTGGGACCCAAGAGGGGCTGCATTTCCAAGTTCCCAGGTGATGCTGACTCTGCTTCTTGGAACTACACTTTGACAACCACTGCTCTAGATTATCTGGTAAGAATGTAACTCCTACAGCCCATGCTAAAATCAGAGTTTCTGGGCTCGGGGTCTTGAGACCATTTAGACAAGCTCCCAGGCAGGAATGTGAAGTAAGAATCACTATGAGAATTTGGCTGGTCAATATGACTATTACTAGCCAATGTATCAGAGGTCATGCTATGTATGTAAAAATATGAGTAATGCTAAATGATTAACTCCAAGGCTGACATAATACAAGTGAGAACACATAAAGGATTTGAGTATAAATTCAACCTCTGTTACTTACTAGCTTTGTGACAGTGGAAAAGTTAATTTTCTGAACCTCAGTTTCTCCTTCTGTAATATGGGAATAACACCCAAGTTGTGAGGATTAATACTCATGTACACAGAGTAAAGCACAGTTCCTGGCGCAGAGTAGGCACTAGATAAATACTAGCTATTACTTATTATAAGATATATACAAAATATTTCCCTCAGTATCTGATTTGGTCATTTCCCTCATTTAAATCAAATATTAACACTCTAAGGTTACAGAATAATAAAACCTTATACTTATTGCTCCCTATTCTGGGCCAGACAGTGTTCTAAGAGCCTTACATATATTCATTTATTTAATCCTCAAAAAAATCCTGTGAGGTAGGTAGTATTATCATTCCTAATTCACAGATGAGGAAACTGAGGCACAGAGAGATAAGTAAATTGCTCAAGGTTACAAAAATAGTTAAGTGATGAACAAGAATTTAAAACCCAGGCAGTCTGACTCCAGAGCCCAGGATCATTGCAGCATTCATTTCCTATGAGTGAATTTTGAGATTTTTGAATGTTCATGTTAATCATTTATATTTCTAGTAAAGAAAGCATAGTCTGCAGGTAAGTCCATGTCCACACTATGGTAAAGAGTTGTTCAAAGAACAGAATGAATGGCCTTGAAATTGTGATCGATGGAACCAGCATGAAAATTAACAAAAACAAACATATTAGTTTATAATTGGTGTTTGTTTTCACTATGTGGACATGGTACTCCATAAATAGTCACTGAAATGAACATCCTCTCAAATACACCACCCAGAGAAGTCATGGTGTTGACATGTTTTGGCACAATAAATATATTCAGCCAAACAACAGTCAATGAAGGGACCACCATGGAAATTTAGCATAATGGTAAGAAATGTAAATCATATGCAACATTAAAAATAATCTTCATTGTTTTTTGATGGCAGTCCTGAATGGGTATTCTGCTTTGTTAGAATTATTCACTGGCAAGACAATTATCCCAAATTAATAAGTCAGCATCAAACTTACAATTAAGTATTTGGTCTTTTAATATACAACATTTTAGTTTGTTTAAGCACTCTGCATTTGCTAATGTTTTAAATTAACTGGTCAAAACCTGCATTCAAAATATTCTGCCAGTGTAATAACCACCTCAGACTAAAAATGAATTTTAAAATGGCTTTAAACAAGTTATGAAAGGCACAAACAAGTTCTCACCTCTCAACAGGATGAGAATGAAAGGAACAATACATATGTAGAGTTTTAAATAATCGATTAAAAATGTCAGTAATACCTGAGAGTGGCACTGATACAAGAAAAGTATGCCCAAATAGCATTAAATTTACTAATTGTTACCCATAATTAACAATGGGTAAATCTGGGAAATATTTTAAATGCATGTTTACAGAATTATATTAATGCTTTGAGTAAATAAACATTAATAGTGGAGAATAGGATTTGAGAGTGGTTAAACTTATTTAAGGGAAAAAAAATAAGGACCCAGTAAAAGATTAATTAGAACCAAGTATATAATATAGTCAAGGCCCATAATAACTTTCAAAATGTAATTTTATTAATGCACTTTGGGATAAGTGCCATTCTTATTCTACCTTCTTTTTGAATAAATATTGCCGATTTTAAATAATCACAGAATTTTCATTATACAACTGTGTGGTGGGTTTGTTTCATTTATATCACACAGCAAATGAGTATAAACAACACTGAGCAACAATACTTTCCTTCTAAATTTTCTTTAAGGCAGATCTGTTTAGCATTGTGTATGTTATATGGTACAGTGCAGCTTTAGCAAATTTAACTGTTTTTGTTTTTCAGTGACAGTAATACACGTGGTCAGGAGCAGGAAACAAAATCTCTTCTAGTTCTTCTACCTTGCCACTGTTTTAAGAAAAAACAAATTTTTCATATATATATGTATTTATATATTACTGTATCAAAAACACATTTTAACAGACTTCACAGCTCATTTAAAGCTTAAGTTTACAGTCTTTCATTTGAAAGATTACTATATGGAATGTTCACTTAGAATGAATTTCTCAATGGGATTTCAGAGTTCTATGTCAAAAATGCAGAAGTTCTTCACTGCAATGCTGGATATTTTACCTTGGTTCATTCATAATTTTCTTTCAAGGGTTTCCTAATTTTACTTTTGGATCTTCATTTTTGTTTGCTTGACTTATTTCCTTTAATATATTCTCAGGTAAGGCAGGTTGATATCTATATAAATAACCATATGGACGAAGATGATAAACGAGGTATTCTAATTCATACATAGTTGTAGAATCAACATAGTGAAAAGAAACTGCCAGATCAGAACAGCAACCAGGACCCTAAAAAGGAAAAAACAGGTTTTTTAAAAAAAGGCAAAAAGCAGAAAACAGGTGTTATTAATCAACAGCACATATGACATTATAACACTCTTAGAGGGTATACACTAATTTAAAAGAATCCAAGCATTCATTAAACTGGCAAGGTAAAGCAGAAGCACATAATTTTTGAACCTGTGGGTAAAAAAATAATAGTTCTTTGAGTTCATAATGGTTTAAAACCAAACATGAAATGACCAAATTATTTCTAACTGAAACAAATTCTTTCACACTCTTCAGTGTTTTAGCGGATAAAATTATTCAAACTTCTTCAAATGAAAGGGGCAGGTGTACAAAGAATCAAGACTGGATTTTTTTCAACTTCTGCTTTCTCTTCATAATTTTCTTACTGTAATTTTTCACTTGGCTTAGATTCAGATACCTCTGGAGCATTCAATGACTATAAAGCCTTGTCCATTATGTGTCTACAACCTAATACTTCATCCATCAACCCAAACAGTACAGTATGTGAGAGGAAGCTTTCAAGCCAGACCTCAATATGAATACAAATTTTGAGTATTTGTACTTGATCTTGGGCAATTTATGAAATCTCTGAAAGTTTTAATTTCCTTATCTGCAAAAGGTGGTTATTAAAAGGAGACCTTTTTGTAGAACCTTTTATAACCTTTTCATAGAATCTATTGTGACCCTCAGGTAAGTTGGTCAAATTTAAACTTTGTTCAGTTACATAATTCTCATTAATTCCTAATAGAGTTGGTGAATAGGTTTAAAACAAAACAAAAACTTAATTCCAGTCTTTTTTTTTATTCTATTTTAACAGTCACAATGTCAATCTAGGGTAGGAATTAGTATCTGAAAAATGTTTCATCCATGTGACTCCAACAAAAATGGACACAATCTGATGTCTCTGTCAGGACAGCAAGCTCCTAGAGAATATGTTCATCTATTAAATTGAACATTTAACATATTTTGCCAATTATCCCAGATATGGAACACCTATAATGACTGACATATAGTGTATAACGTATAACACAATTATATAGTAATACTATAATTATACTATTAATATAATATTAATATACATATAAACTCTAGACTATAATTTCAACCTATTTTCATGCAACTGTGTCAATTTCATTGAAATATCTGCAGAACTGCAAACTTGGAACTTAATACTATTCATGCTTGGAAATACATAGTTTATAAGTATAGTAAAAATGGTCAAGAAACTGCTCATTTAGAGTTTTCTTTGTCCTTTTTGAACTTTCTTTTGAAACAAAACTGGTAAATGAAATTTTTGGACCACCATATAAACACAAGAGGATATCAGAACAAATATGAAAAGTAACCAGATAAATCATTTTGTGGTCATTTAAACCAGCTTTAATAGGAAACAGTTTGGAAAACCAGGAGCTATCTACCTTGACCATGTATTAATGTTTCAGACAAACTAAAATTAATATAAAACAGTATAGCATTACTCAGCATTAAGAGAATAAAATTATGTCATTTGCAGGTAAATGGATGGAGTTGGAGATTATCATGCCAAGTGACATAAGCCAATCTCAAAAAACCAGGGGCTGAATGTTTTCTCTGATAAGTTGATGCTATTACTTATGAGGGGGTATGGGATAAGTGGAGGAACTTTGGATGGGGACAAAAGGGTAAGAAAGTCAGAGGAATAAGATGGACATCATTACCCTAGGTACATGCATGATAGCACTAATGGTATGACTACTTCATGCACAGACAAGTGAAAAATTCTCCATTTTTGTATAATGAATCAAAAAGCTTTCTACTATCATGTATAACTGAGTAGAACTAATAAATAAACTTTAAAAAAACAATAAAATAAATGAGATTTTACCATTTACTGAGAAAAGGCAAGTACCCATGTAGGGTCTATGTTCAATCCAGCATTATGACTGCAAATTTTCTGGTGAAAACTATTTCCTTTTTTTTTTTAACGGACACAACATGTTTATTTATTTATTTTTATGTGGTGCTGAGGATCAAACTCAATGACTCAAGCATGCGAGGCAAGCGCTCTACCACTGAGCTACAATCCCAGCCTGTGAAAACTATTTCTAAATGACTTCTAAGGAAGTAAGAAGTTGGTAAGGCAAAGGAACTGAATGAACAGTCAGTTATGAATAAACAACTTCAGAACCTAACTTTTTAAGAAACTTGAATATCTTATACTCTGACTTATTAGATATAAATTTTCTATATTCTTAGTGATTACAGAGAAAAAAGCCCGAGACCAAGAAAGGTTTTGCAAATAGTAGCTCACATCAGAGTAAAATTTACTAAATGACAGGTAAATACTAAAATTTTGGTTTCATATTGGGTTTTTATAGAACCTCTCAATAGAGAACAAGGAACTTTAGAAGACTGGGCCAATTTCAGTACTTCCAATTTTGTTTTATGAAGACAAGTTTTGCCGTCCACTTAACCATCATAATTTAATAAAAAATGCACTATAGAAATATTTATTTGGTTAATGCAAATTTAGCTGTTAGGTAAGGTCTGTAAGTAGGGGCAATACTCTTAAAAAGGAAGACAGGATATTTTATGATTATAAAATAATCACAATTATATGTTCTTTTGCTATTATGGCATATGTACCAATTATCAGATACTCTTAGTAAAATACACATTTTGGTATATTTGTGAGAACATTTGTAAAAGTTTTTAAATTTGAGAATATTTTTTAATGGGAAAGGGGACAGAAATAAGGATGGTCAAGTAATCTTGAAATGGTCAGAATATGTTAAGAGATAATTTACTTGTATTTTGAAAAACATATCAAAAAGCATATTGGGAATACCTACTTTACAATCTAAGAAATTGTTGTAGCTAGAATAAGCAATGAAATGCTAGCATAAAATATCAATAGTCTCATTGCATAGAAATGAACCTTAAAAAATTCATTTATTAAAGTGTAATTTTACCCCAACAATGGAATATTTATTTTAACATACCCACCCTGATCCTCCTTTTTTAGCACATATCCTATTAATAATCATTGAAGAGCTCCTTAGCAGTACAATGGAAAAAAGACCTTTAAAAAAAATAATGATGGTTTGCGACACTGCCTAAACTATTACTAGGTTAGTCAAGTTACTAACTTTCCTAAGCCTGTTTTGGCACATATTAAATACAGCATCACTGTAAGGATTAGATGCCACATCTGCATAAATACCAAGAACACAAAGGTGGTTGACAGCAGAAACAATACTGATTTGCCTCAAAATTTCCTTTTAAAGCTGGTTACTTTAAGCTTGGGTCTGATGTTTTAGGACAGAGTTTCTTAATGTTGGCACTGACATTTTGTACCAGATAATTCTTTTTGTTGGGGGATGGGACTATTCCATACATTGTGAATGGTTAAAAATCTAGTGGAGTTCTACTCAGTAGATGGGAGTAGCAACCTAGTTTTAACAACCAGAAGTTTCTAGACCTTATCAAACATCCCCTAAGGATCAAAACTGCTCCTGGTTGAGAGCCACTATTCTAGAGGATGATTTGAAAGTACTGGCTTGTGATGAAGAGAGTGGTACCATGAAGTAAACTGTTAGGATATTGGAGCCAGAGAAAAGAAGGCATAGGAAACTAACCATTAACAGAATCGAGTATAAAAGCTAGGTTTCATGATTCCTGGCACCTTCACTTATTCACTGCAGCAGTGTTTACAACCATGAAAAACTAGAAAAACCAACATGAATATCCAACAGAAGAATGAATAAATTACTGTATGTTCATAGATTATTACACAGCAATTTAAGTTAATGAAGCAAATAAATGTATTCATGTATCTCAATGTGTGAAAAGGGAAATTTGTTTCTACAAATACAGATGGTATAATTCCATTTATTTAAAAAAAACAATACTTAGGGAAACAAATAAGGAAAACATAAAAACACTCATGGTAATGAGTAATATCAAATTCATGATAGCATTTGATTCTGGGGAAAGTGGGGTGAGAACTAAGGAGGGCAAATAGGCTTCAACTGTAACACTTTTTTTCTTTGAAAAAATATGAAGCAAATGTGGCTAAAGATTAATATTTAGTAAACTTAGATGATGAATACAGGTATCATTATTCCAAAATGTTTGTAAATTTGAAATATTTCACAAAACAATCTGGATAAAATTCTCAGGAATATAAACTAAGATATCAAACCAGAGGCAAGACTTATTAAATACTACTGTGTGACAGGGTGTATTCCATTATAATCATTACTGAGAGAGAATGATCACATCCATTTTACAAATGAAGAAACTGAGGTTCAGACATTAGCCAAATTCTGTCCATTCAATGTCATTTAACTTTTAAGTAGGAGAGCAGGATTTGAATCTAAATCTTTCTGAACCTCAGTCTTTTCACATGTTGTTTCTGAAAAATAGAAGGTTCTTTAACTAGATCTTCTCACAGTCTGCTCTCTAGCATCACTTAGGTTTTTGTTCAAAAGTCATATATTGGGCCGGCTGTGGGAGTGCATGCCTATAATCCCAATGACTTAGGAGACTGAGGCAAGACGACTGAGGGCAGCATGAGTAACTTAGCAAGACCCTGTCTCAAAATTTGAAAAAGATGGAAAAAAAGGGCTGAAGATATAGCTTAGTCATAGAGAGCTCCTAGGTTCAATTCTCAGTACTGATAAAGAATCACCCCTTGGGACTTCCTTAATCATCATCCAACAGAGTATACCATCCTATGGGTCATTCTCCATATCCTTAACTGGCTTTTGTTTTTTTATAGTACTTACCACTACCTAAAAATCATATCTTACTAGTCTGTCTGTTCAGTATATATCCCTTCATCTAGAATGTATCTACAGATATTTATTGAATGACTATGGCTGATGTCCCTGTTCTCATCTTAGTTAAACTGCCATATAAGGGGAGATCTAGTTGTTGGTACTGAAAAATATACACATATTAGCTAGTTTTTTTTTTTTTTTAAGTTAACAAAAGTCCATCAGTCTCAAATATTTATACGTAACAAAATTTCTAAACTTACCTCTACAGGAGGATAGTAGTTATAATTCCAGTACCAAAAGGTTTTGGGTAGATAACCTTTGATTAAGTGGTGTTCTGGTACGAAGGGATGAAAAGTTTCTCTTCCAGTGGTATCTCTGGAATCTCCAGCTTCTACATTTATGATTTCCATGCATTTTCCCAGGGCTAAGTCTTCAATAGAGGAACTATGTGTACATTTGTCTGTTTTAAATGCATCAACAAATCTCTTCAAGGCTTCTTTGCTTAGTACATATCCTGCTCCCCCACTCATGTAACCCTGCTTTACATAGGGCTTAAATCTTCTCCCAAAGTAAATGGGTTCTTCAGGGTCATGATTTGAAAGTAGCCATCTCAAATTGTCTAGTATGACATATGTATCATCATCCGCTTTCAGAAACCAATCAGCATCTTCTAAATAATGGTCATGCACATACTGAAAAGCTTTAATTGTTTTCCAGTAGAGTTGATCTCTGCCTTCTTTGGTTTTTAATCCCACAGTAGGAAAGTCTTTATTTTCTTCTGAACTCATAAACAAAACTTTATTACAACGTTGAGCCCATGTAGCTTTGACATGTTTGGCCTTTTTCTCTAGATTCTGAGGGCCTGTCATAACCCAACAAAGAATTTTAACTTTCTGAAAAAGATTTTCAGCGATGTCCGTGTTCTCATCTATTAAACAAATATTTTCAAAAATTATACTTAGACAGATGTAAAAATCCAAATTATGATGAAGTAAACATTTAATTTCAAAAAACTATCCATCTATTAGTGATTTAGATGAAAGAAAACAAGACAGCCTAACGTGAACTACATTCTGATTTATTGGTTTCTTGTCAATTTCATCCAAGGAGTTTACTGAACTCACCAAGACCTTAATTCTTACTACTCAAACTGTGATTCACTGACTGAAAGTATCAGCATCACCTGGAAATTTCTTAGAAATGCAGTTTCAGGCTTCATGTCAAACATACTGTATGAAATTTTAACAAGTTCTGGTGATTCAGATGAACATTATACTACTACTTTAAATAGTCTCTGCTTGTTACTTTATATTGATAAGAAAACTTCAGCTGTTTTTTAGCACAACATTCACAGGAATTTCACACTGCTCTGAATGAGCTTCTGAAGGGCAGAAAAAATATGCTGAAGTGGCAATTCAGTTTTGAAGGTCCACTGTTATCAACTGTCCACAGAAACCTGAGGTGGCCCTAAAGGGTTTCATGATTACACCTGTTTAAAGCAAAGGAGTTAATGCATGGCTGTGATTACTTCTGGTTGTTCTATATATACATCATTCAAAAATGCAAATCCACCATTCAAAAACAGAACAGAACAAGGGGCAGAAATGGGATTTCCAAGACTGTCTAGAGCAGTGTTTTGTAAACTACTAGTCTGCAAAGAAATAGGTGCTTCTTTAATCAAGTAAGTCTTGCTACCAAAAAGAAAGGAGGAAAAAGGAAAAAAAAAAAAGGTAGTCTATTTACCTAAGTAGTGAGCTTAGGGACTTAAACTGATTTATATCTAGGTGCAAACTTCTTATTTGGTTGTTAGGCCAGCACCACATTATGAGTAGCACTGGTCTAGTCTAGAGGAAGAGCCCAATTATGAGATTCTAGACTAGCACTTCTCAAATGATCTGTAGTGAAGGACCAATTTTTATTTCTAATCATTACAGACTTTACAAATAAAATTTTAAAATCATTACAAAATATAAACTAAAGAAATACAAAACACAAGCCATAAGTCTTTATTTTTAGATTCAGACAAAATACTCTGTCAAAATTACCATAGACATTTGTCTACTCCCAATTTCAACACTTACTTGGCTGCAGACCAGCATGAATCTGCAAACTATACTTTTGAGTAGAAATGTTTTAGGGTGGTTAATCTAAAAAAGCATACTTTTAAGGTTAAACGGTGTGTTCTAAAACTTCAGTCCTGTGAAAGATTTATATTAGAGGTATAATTTACTAGTTAACTGAGGGAATAGAAGAAATGGCCGACTGAGGCATGACCATGTATTCTCACGCTCCTCTGAAGATTAAGAATTCACAATCCAAAAGGACAAAAGCAGAAAAAAAAAAAAAAAAAAACCACTTATTTTCAGTAAGAAAGCATTCACTACTCATATACCCAAGGAACCCAATCTTTTAGCTATACAGACATCTCAAACACTAGATGGACACAGAAAATGGTATATGTGAGAATCACTAATCTCATTTAGGAAAAGACAGCTTTCTCCCCACTTTTTTAGATGTAGCAGATATTCTCATTAATTATTCATTTATTAATTACTTTGTATGTGGCATGAACTGGCAGAGGAGATGAAAACAAGACACATTTCCTGCCAGGTAAAAATTCAGTTTAGCAGTAAAGATTGACATGTAAAGAAATAACTGCTACATACTAAGAGAATATATGTACAAAGGGTTCCATGTGCTGAGGGAAAAGAAAGTAGTGGCTGATAAATCCTATAGAGCAATGACATAAGGACTTGGGTAGGAAGAGAGAAAGTTACACTAAAACAAAGAGATAATGCAGAAAATAGAACTTTAAATGAGTAGAACTCATCAATAGAAAGAACAAAAGATATGGTAAAGTTCAGGTAAGTGCAATTATGTAAATATAGCTAAAGGCTTGAATTAGGGGAAATGTACCATGGACTGAGGGGAAGAGATCTGAAATGACATTAGAATTCAGTGACAAATGGAATTGATTGGTATATGAAAGAAAGTAGGTACCACAAGTTCATAGTTTCTGGTTTAGGCAGATGAAAATACTGGAAAAATAAGTATTAGGAGGGAAGAAAAAGGAGTTAAACTTATAGCATAATACAGTTTGTGCCAGTGAGTGGAATAAAAGGTATCAAAAAAAATGCACCTGCAGTGAGACATAATATAGCTTACAGGTAGCAGGGAAGTCTGACTCCAATTAATCATCTGAGACAGATACACTACAGAAGAGTACATAGTGACCAAAATGCTTAATAATAAAAACACAGAGGGCTACTCAGAGCTCAATTATTGTTATGTAAACATTCATGTAACATGACAATTTGTCATAATATGCATATGCTTGCTAGTTGATAAAATAATTGGGCTATGATACCTCTCCCTTCAATCCCTGCATGAAAGGAAAGGAAGAAGTAATTTACTACTAGAAAGAAAGAGAAACAACTCTTTTTTTAAAATATTTTTATTTTAGTTGTAGATGAACACAATACTTTTATTTATTTATTTTATGTGTTGCTAAGGATCGAATCCAGTGCCTCTCTACCACTGAGCCACAATCTCATCCCTAAAGAGAAACAACTCAAAGTATCTGGAAGTGGGCTGAGATAAACACTGTAACTAATAGGTGGAAATTAAAATTATGAAGGTTGATAATATTATACATAAAAGACAGAAATGTGGAGAAAACCAACATTAAGTGGATCATGGAAAATTCAACTGAAAATATCTAGTTAGGGATAATAGAACAAGAGAAAAATGAAGTCATTGTAACACATCCTTAGTACTTTTACTTCCCTAGTTTTTTTCTCAAAAGGATAGAAGATCAGTTATATTAACTACTGATACAAATTAAAAATTAAAATTTACATGTGTAAATACTATTCTATATTTATATTAAATATATATACATTTCATACTTATATCTTAATATATGTTTAATACTATATAGTATTATAAATACTACAATAATATACTATGCTATAAATAAATACAGTATAGTATTGTAATACTATATAGTATTATAAACATTTATATATTAAGATAGAATCTTGAGTTTTTCTAGGAAAATAAAACAAAATAATAGCAAAACCCAGAGATACAGATATGAACCATGATAACAAAATTGAACCTGAAGAAAACTTCCTACAACTTGGGCCTTTTTCCAAATCATGGTTTTGGAACCATTTCTACCAAAAATAAATTTAAAATAACTAATTTCCTAAATAAATATGGGATTTAGCAATTCTTTCTCATTAGGCAAATAAAAATTTGTTTTAATACCTGGAATAATCAATAGTGATATAACAAAATTCATACAGATAACTTTCCCAACACTCAATGCTTAGAGTAATATACTCCTTAAAAACATAAACCATACCTTTATGTTGGCTAGAATCTGCATTGAAGTTCATTTGTCCTTCTAGATGATTATGTCCATTATCATCTGAATGCCTAGCATGGGGATCATTATGAAGAATACTGGGCTGTGTGTCACCCTGTTCTCCCAACAAAATACTAAATAGCTGGGAGCATAAAAAAAAACCTATTGCTGATCCACAGAGGAAAGTTAAAAAATTCAACCAAGACTTAGAGGCCATTTCCCGAAAGTGTATTTCTGGAAGAAAAAAAAAAAAGTACGTTATAAAAAAGTATGAAAGTATAAAGCAATATACATAAAAATAAAAAGTCTGATGATGCTTACAGCAATCATGGAAAATTAATTCCTTTCACATAGAAGAACATTCTAACTGTATTTAACTTGTCATCTTCTCTGATTTTACCACTTTATTTCCTGCTGTAACAGCACATTATAGACAATTCAATAAAACAGATGGGTAATAAGTAGAATAACCATTGTTGGCATGGGAGATTATCAGTATTTGCACACAGAATTTCCCATTCTTCCTACTAGGATCCTTCATGAACCCAAGCCTGCTTGCCATGATCTTTTACTTCCTTAGCTATTAACTGTAAGTACTTAAAATCTACCTTTCTTTTATAGCAATCACCACCTACTGTATTCTCCAACTCAGGGTTAACACACTTTTTCTGTAAAGGACTAGAAGTAAGACTTCAGGCTTTGTGGGTCATATATTGTCTAGAGCATCTTGTTCTTTCTAAACAACTCTTTAAAAATGTAAAAGTAGCTGGGCATGGTGGCACACAACTGTAATCCTAGTAGCTGGGGAGGCTAAGACAGAAGGATTGCGAATTCAAAGCCAGTCTCAGAAACTTAGTGAGGCCCTAAGTAACTGAGTGAGATCTTGTCTCTAAATAAAATACAAAATAGAACTGGAGATGTGCCTCAGTGGTCAAGTGCCCCTGAGTTCAATCCTTGGTACCCCCACCCAAATGTAAAAGTAATTTAGTTTGTGGAGGGGCTGATCCACAGAGGAAAGTTAAAAAATTCAACCAAGACTTAGAGGCCACACCTGCTTTTGTAAAGAAAGTTTTATTTGAACACACTCAGACCCATTCATTTATGTGCTGGTTCTGACTGCTTTTGCACTCTTACTCCAAATTAGAATTGAATAGTTCCAAAAAAGATATTTAAGTTCCTTATTTAAAATGGTAAAATATCTGCATATAACCTATACAAATTCTGTAACATACTTTAATGCTAGATTATTGGCAATACTTAAAACAATATAAATGCTCTACAAATTACTGTTACATTGTAGGAATTATTATTAGGGAATTTATACTTAGCGAAAAGGACAAGAAGAAAGACTATATATGGTCAATATATATGCTATACTTTTCTCCTAAATGTTTTTAATCCACAGGTGGTTGAATCCATGGATGTGGAACCTGTAGATTTGGAGGTTTGTCTCTACTGATTTTGAAGGAGAAAATAGTAGAGAAAAAATTAAGCTAAGAAAAATCAAAGCCCAAAGTCTGTCTTCCAGGAGGTCCTGGATAACACTGCTTGGTGTTATATATAATTTGTTTTTAATTTAAAAATATTTTGTGCTGCCATACTCTTACTCTTCTGCCTCCTCAGAACACACTGGCTTCTTGCTGCTTTTACCCCACCCAGTTTCAAGGACATCTGCCTTAATGACTAAGTATCTGTAAGCTACTTTTCTTTCCTGATCCTGAGATAAAGCAGTCATCTCAGATACATAGAATGAGCCCTCAAAGCCCACTCAGATTTCTAGCAAAAATCATGTACACCTCTTTAGATTTTTAACAACAGTATTGCAGGAGCCCAGACCAGAACATGACATTGCTTAACCATACTGCACATTATGGGGACTTCTAATTTCAACTGAATTGAGTGGAGGGAAGTTAGTTATGCCAAGTGCTTTCCAAATCTGATGCATCATCAGAATCACTTGAACAGTTTAAAAATACAGATTTCTAGGCTTAGCAATTGAGATTTGAGATAGAAGAAAGTGCTGAGACAACTAAAATTTGTTTTTAAAGAGAGCTTTGTTATTTTTTGTAAAGAAAAACATTTCAAGCCGGGCACGGTGGTGCATGCCTGTAATCCCTGCACTTTGGGAGGCTGAGACAGGAGAATCGCAAATTCAAAGCCAGCCTCAGCAATGGCAGGCACTAAGCAACTCAGTGAGACCCTGTCTCTATATAAAACACAAAATAGGGCTGGGGACGTGGCTCAGTGGTCCAGTGCCCCTGAGTTGAATCCCTGGTACCAAAAAGAAAGACAAAAAAAAAAAAAAAGAAAAAAATTTCAGTGAATAGAGAAATGCATAAAGAAATTACCCTAAATCTCATCACCCCCCCAAACCATTAACATTTGGTGAACGTCATTACAGATCTTTCCTTCTATGAATAATAGCATCATAGAACTATAAATTTGTGTGCTATACTAAGAGCCTTACATGGATACATCAAGTACTCTTATTCCCATTTTATAGATGTAACTCAGATCAGAAACATTCCCATAGTCACACCAGCAATCTGAGTCATGAATTTTCAAGTCTTAACCACTTTCAAGTTATAATTTACAGAATTGAGATTAGTCACATTATTTCAAGATTTAACATGTAAATTGGAGCTATCTAAATTTATAGGAAGACAGTGAAATGAAAACATTTAAAGTCTGACTCTTTCTCCTCCAAATGATTCCTTTTAAGATTAGGAAAAGAAAATTATGAAAAATACAAAGCAGTTGGAGGCCCTTTATTTTATTACATATTTCAATTTTAGGCAGTATTTCTTGGTTTCTTGATGTGTGAAATGTAGAAATCAGTATGCACACACAATTTCTGTGAATTATTTTTGTTTGGGAAAAATTTATTATGAACTGTAATTTCATGACTGCTTAATCTTGGATCCATTACACTGAATTTCAGCTCACTAATAGTACTTATATTACACCTCCTCTAAATTTGAGTTCTTAAATGTTACATGTTTTGAGGACTGGATTTCAGCAAGTAGTTCTTTTATCTGGTGCTACACGAAATTCTTGCACACTTGAGAATGTCTGCTATTACCTTCGTATGTGAAGCACAACTTGACCACATACAAATATTATTCTTCTTAGAACTTTATAGATATTATTCCATGGTCTTCTTAAATAGGCACCAGAGCAGTCTGAGGACTGATTTTTTTTTAACTCTTGTAGATACAGATATACCCTGTTTTACTATTCTTTGATTTACTGTGCCTCAGAAAGTTTTTTAACAGATGGGAAGAGTTATTGACAATCCTGTATCAAGTATTTCTCCAAATGGCTCCTGCTCCCTTTATGTGTCTTTCAAAATTTGGTAATTTCTCCAACATTTCAAACTTACTATATCTTTTATGGTGCTTTATGATCTTTGTTGCTATTATTATTTGGGAGCATCATGAACTGCACCCATGTTGACTATAGACTTAAGTTTTGTGTTCTAACTGCTCTACCAACTGCCTATTCCCCATGTCTCTTCCTGTCTTGCAGCTTCCTGCTCCCTAGGACACAACAATATTGAAGTTTACGTCAGTTCATAATCCTACAATGGCCTGTAAATGTTCAAGTGAAAGACTGATTTATACATTTCTTATTTTAAATCAAAAACTAGATTAAATGATTACACTTGGTGAGGAAGGGATGTCAAAAACTGAGACAGGCCTCTTGTACCTAACAGGTAGCTACATAGTCAAAGTCAAGGAAAAGTTCTTGAAGGAAATTAAAAGTGTTACTCCACTGTACGCATGAATGATAAGAGAATAAACAGTTTTACTGCTGATATGAAAAGATTCAGTGGCCTGGAGAGTAGATCCGCTCGAATATTCCCATAGGCCAAAGCTTAAGCCAGAGTGAGGGCCTAACTCTCTTCATGTCTGTGAAGGTAAGGAAGCCATAGAAGAAATTCTGAAGCTGCAAGTTGATTCACGAGTTTTAGGAAAAGAAAAGTACAAAAAGAAGCACAAAGTGCTAATGTAGAAACCACTGTGAGTTACCCAAGATCTAGTGCAGATCACTAGTGTGACTATGTTAGATTCTCAGTGTAGATGAAACAGCCTTATATTGGAAAAAGATGCCAACTAGGATGCTCATAACTAAAGGGAAGTCAACACCCAGCTTTAAAAGACAGGTGGCTCTTGTTAGGAGCAGCTAGTGACCTTAAGCTGAAGTCAATGCTTATTTATCATTCAGAAAAATCGTAAGGCCTTTAAGAATTACATTAAAACTACTCTGCCTTTGCTCTATAAATGGAACAACAAACCTGGATGGGAGCACATCTATTTACAACAAGGCTTACTGAATATTTTAAGTGCACTGCTGATGTCTACTGTTCAAAAAATTTTTTTTCTTTCAAATGTTACTGCTTACTGACAATGCATCCAGTCACCCAAGAGGCCTGATGGAGGGCCTCTTAAAAATATTGTATTCATTATTAATGTTGTTTTCATGCCTGCTAACACAACAACCATTCTGTAGCCCAAGGATCAAGGAGTAATTTGAAGTCTTATTAAGAAATACATTTCATAAGGCTATAGCTGCCATAGTGAGTCCTCTGATTTGGACAAAGGCGATTGAAAATCTTCTAGAAAGGGTTCACCATTCTAGAATGCCGCTAAGAACATTTATGATTCGTGGGAAGTCAAAATGTCAACATTAATAGGAATGTGGAAGCTAGTGGATTCCAATTCTCATGAATGACTGAGAGATTCAAGACTTCAGTGGAATAAGTAACTACAGATGTAGAGTTTAAGGATGTGACTGAATTGTGGCAATTTCATGTTAAAAATAGTTGCTTCTTACAGATGACAAAGTGGTTTCTTGATATAGAAATGACAACAAATGACTGAGAATATCACATACACTTAGTTGATAAAGCAATGGTATGGTGTGAGAGGACTCCAATTTTAAACTGTTATCCAGCAGCTGGTATGCTACAGAGATATCTTTCATGAAAGGAAGAGTCCAGTGATGTAGCAATCTTCATTGTTTTGGTTTTAGAAATTGTCACAGCCATCCCAATCTTTAGCAACCACCACCTCATCAGTGAGCACCCACTGACATGAAGGCAAGACCACTAGCAAAAAATATTGACTCACAGAGTCAATATTTGTTGGCACTGTTGAGCAAAACTTTTAAATTAAGGGACATACATTTTGGTTTTTTAGACATAATGCTATTATACACTTACAGTATTGTGTACAAATAATTTATATACATTGGGGAACCAAAATCTTTTTCTAACTGGCTTTACTGCGACAGTTGCTTTATCAAGTTGGTCTGGAACTGAACTCATGGTATCTTTAAGGTGTGCCTATTGATTCTTCTCTTATGCTTGGTTTTCAGTAACTCTACCAAATCACCAATACACTCTAAAGACTTTAATGCCTTTTATCATGAAAGCAAGTTTCTGCACAAGTTTTAGGCTTTCAGAAAGTCAGGCAATTCATAATAAAGCTTCTGAACTCCTCAGTCATTGTTACCTTTTAATTTTTTATTTAGTGCTTTATTCCATATTTTGGAAACCTAGCATTTTAGAAATCTAACATTTTCTCTGATCCTAACAGCAACCTGAAAACTTGACAGCAGCATCCTTATATTACAAATGAGAAAAATGAGTATCAGACCCAAACCACATAGGGTGGGGTGGGGTAATGAATGATACACAGATTGAATGTAAAAACTAAAACTGTCCCTGCTTGCAGAATACATGACTATGAAAAAAAAATCTAAAGAATTCTATGAAAAAAAATTATTAGGTGGTTGTAGTGGCACATACCTGCTGTAATCCCAACAAGTTGAGAGGCTGAACCAGGAGGATGGCAAGTTTGAGGTCAGCCTCAGCAAATTAGGGAGGCCCTAAGCAAGCAACTTAGTGAGATCTTGTCTCCAAAAGGCCTGGGGTTGTACCTCAGTGGTAAAGTGCCACTAGGTTCAATCCCCAGTGCCCCCTGCCCACCAAAAAAAAAAAATCCTAGAATAAGTGAATTCAAGGTCACAGGATACAATACAAATATCAAAATCAACTGCATTTCTGTATACTAATGATGAATGCGTAGACAGATACCAAAGACAAGTAGTTCAAAAAACTCCCTTTATGACTGCTCAAAAAAATGTGTACAGATAACAAAACATGTGCAAGACTTCTATGATAAAATTCAAATGATGTTGATAAAAAAAAGACCTAGAGACATACTATGTTCATGAGTTAAAAAAAAAAACCCTCAGCAACATAAAGATGTCAAGTCTCCCCCAAATGATATGCAAGTTTAATGCAATTTCTATAAAAGTTCTAACAAGCTATTTTGTAGACATATACAGTATTATTTTACAATTTTTACACTAAGGCAAATGAATCAGAATAGCTACAATTTTTATTGGTCTACTTAAGTTCAAGACATACAGCTACCATAATTAAATAATGTGTAGTAGTAGCAGAGGGCATGGATCAATGCAACCGAAGAGAAAACCCAGAAAACACACCCATGTAAAAAGCTCAACTGATTTTTGATACAGCGACATAAGCAAATGAATGGAGAGGCAAGACTGTTTATTCAATAGTCAAAAAAAAAAAAAAAGAAAGAAAGAAAGAAAGAAAAAGAAAATCTTACCCTGTCTTATCTCTTCGATAAAAATTAAATTAAAATGGATTACAGATTTAAGTGCTAAAACATGCAAATATAAAGGGTAAAAAAAATCCTTAGGATCTAGAGCTAGGAAAAAAGTTCTTAGACTTCATATCAAACATATAGTCAGCCAGGTACAGTAGCACCTTTAATCCCAGTGACTTGGGAGGCTGGAACAGGAGGATTCCAAGTTTGAGACTAGCATCAGCAACTTAGCAAGACCTTGTCTCAAAATGGGATGGGGATGTGGCTCAGTGATTAAGCACCCATGGGTTCAATGCTTGATAACCCCCACAAACCCTAACAACACCAACTACAAAAGAGGACAATTCATAAAAGGAAAAAACTGATGAAGCCAAAACATTTAAAAAATGCAATTAGAAAATGTGCAAAATATATTTTACCAAAGATGTAAAGATAACAAAATATTCAACTTGATCCACCATTAGGAAGATGAGAACTAAAACTAAGATCTCTCTAAATACCTGTATGAATGGCTAAATTAAAAATATAGTGACACTACCCAACACTGGTGAGGATATAGAGAAACTGGATCATTATACATTGCAACTGGGAATGTAAAATGGTGACCAGTTGCTATGGATCAAAATGCACAGAAAAATGTACTAACACATTAAGCACTACTTATTGTCAAAGTAAACTATTCACCCTGACAAAATAGGGAAAACACATAATTTGAATGATATATCTCCAATCTAGTGAAGTTCTCGGACCTTCTGGACTCATTTAAAAAAACACACAGAAAAGCAGCTGCCCTATTTCCCACACCTTGCTTATTTACCTCTCTCAGGGACCAAATGGGCACACAGAAACCATAAACCAGCAGTAGCACAAAGGAAAGATCCAAATGGTACATAAAAAAATTGTCTATATGTGAGAGCAGTAAAAAAGGTTTCTATCCAACACAATTTTTAAGCAATACCAAAACTGATTCTATTTAAAATGAATAACTAGAAATTATAAAACCTATACAGAACTCTTGCAGTGGGGAGAAAAAGGATGCAAAAACGTGAAAACAGTTCTAAATATTTCATTAAAAAGAAAAACTATACAAGACTGCTTTGTATTAGTCAGAAAATGAATAGGCTAAAGCAATTATAGAAGATGACAGATATGAAAGACAAGCAATGGAGAGCCAAAAGAGAATAACATTCTCCAAACAACAGAATACATAAAATAGGAAATATATGTATTTTTAAAAATATATAAAATAGGGAAATATATATATATACTTTAAAACATATATTTAAAAGTACAAAAGACCATAAATCTGAATAAAGATCTCATATATGACCCAGAAAAATCTGATAGATATAGATCAGTACTTAAAAGATATCTTGAATTTCACTTAGACTCTGATAAGTATCCAGGAACAAGCAAGGCAAAAGCAAAACATTAGGCAGATTAAAAAAAAAAAAAAAAGCCTTGTATCATTAAATGACAAATGCTGCAAAACCTAAATTTCTCAGGAGGAAAATCATGTCTGCTCAGCCTTAAATATGCAGCAAGTTTTCATTTAAGAATCAAGACAACAGGAAGACATTTTCAAATATGCAAGGGTTCAGTACCCATATATCTTTGATACACCACCTAAAGATATAATTCAGCGGAGATAGAAATCTAAATGTATTTAAAAAAAAACAAATTCACAAATAGAGAAATTATACTATCATTGGTAAGAGACATGTGATTCCAACATACAACTATCAAGAAACTGTGGTAACTATAACACAACACAGAAATGTTACCCTGTAAAGAAAAGCTATGTAGGCTAAAAAAATAGTAATTAAACTAAGAGACCTAGGCAAAAATGGCATATCTTCCAAATACTATGGAGCTGGGGAGTGGGGAGGAGGGGGAAAGATAATGTGCTTCTAAGAATTGTGTTCTAATTTCATCATGGGGTAACTCAAGAGTTGGTTTTTTAAAGTTTAATTATAATAATCTTCGCACATTAAAGTTTAACCCCCCCCAAAATATACCCATTATACACATTGAACTATAACTTAAAAATGACATGTATTCTATCTTCAGTTGATTATAGTATTCTAGTCCAAGTCTCAGAAATCAAGTCATCTTATCTCTAAATATTTATCTCTAAATACTAATAGTCCTCTCTGAAAATATGAACATTTCTTACAAGCTACCATGACATTATCAAATACCTAACAAAACTAACAAGAATTCTTTGGTTTCATCTAACCCACAGCTTGTAATAAATTCTTCCTACTGTCTTATTAAGTTACCTCAATTAGCTCAGAAATGTCTTGTTGCAATTGGTTTCCTCAAATGAGAATTCAAACCATATTCATAATTACATCTTAAAAACAAGATAATACTGTAATATTAAACATAAAAGCCCAAATAAAACATATTACTTTTTAGACAGCTAATTATCAAAGCTCACTTCAGATAAAAAACCTAAATAACCTAAAAGAAAGGAGTCAGACATCAAGAAGGTCCAGACTTTTCCTGGATGAAATATCTCAATCCCTCAAAAAAACACTTTTTATTCTATATAGATCATTCTAGAAAATTCAGAATTTAACCAATTCTTTTATGTAAAAGTTTAATACCAATATTTGACAGAGAACCTCAAAAATATATAACACAAAATCAGAATCCAATCTCATTCTCCCATATTATGCTATTAAAGAAAAAGCAGCACGATTAGTAATAGTTATCTTAAATTGGGTCTGAGGCTCTTGTGTGAAAGTGATTTATTGGAGAACAACAAAAAAATTAATATCACAAAGATAAAGGCAGAGTGAAGCCTCCCATAATAGTAGTGTAGGAGGACTTTAATTATGGATACCTTCAAATAAACTTTGACCCTGTGCAACTTGCTATATTCTGTAATTTAAGTTCAAGAGCTATAGTTTTCAACAAAGCAAAAAATCTTATAGCCATGAGGGTCATCTCATTCTCTTTCTTTCCCAAGAATTTATCTGTTCTTGTTCTTCCCCATTTCCTAAGAACTTTATACATATGCTTTATACATATTCTTCAAATTTACCAGTCTCTTTCTTAAATGACAATTTGCTACTCTGATTGCCTCACCTAAACTCTTTTTTTTTTCTTTTGGTACTGGGGATTGAACTCAGGGGCACTCGACCACTGAGCCACATCCCCAACCCTATTTTGTGTTTTATGTAGAGACAGGGTCTCACTGAGTTGCTTAGCGCCTCGCCTTGCTAAGATTGGCTTTGAACTTACAATTCTCCTGTCTCAGCCTCCCTAAGTGCTGGGATTACAGGCTTGAGCCACCGCGCCCGGCCTCACCTAAACTCTTGACAAACAACTGATGTAATTCCCCTCCTTATTTGGAGTTTCTGCCTTTAAGATCTGTTGTTAAGATCTTGGAGCATAATTTCAGACTGCTTAAAATATGTGTTTCCTAATTTGCAACTCAGATCAACCCAAATAAACTTTGTTCCTTAATCAACCTTTGCCTCAGTTTCTCTTAAAGGTCAACGAAAGTATTCCCTGGAAAATTTTGTCAGGTAAAACGACAGACAAAGGAACAAAAGCAAAAGGAAGATACAAAGCAAGTTCCCATGAAGGGCAATTTTAGCTCACTCTCTTGTGTAGCTCTGGAAACAATGTAGGATACAACTCAGTTTACTCCTACCTTCAGTCACTGGTTAAGATCTATCCTAAGAAACAAATTTCCCAGATGATTCTACAGCACCTACATTAGTAAAGCAGGCTCTGTCATTATGAGAAGAGTCCTCCCACAAAAAACCATATGAGCTAGAATTGGGAACACAGACACACCAGGAGCCTACCATAAATGCAGGAAGGAAACAACAGGTCTATCAACAAAGCATTGGCATCTTCCACTATGATTTTTAGGACAGGGAAAATTAAATACCACTTGGTCTGAAATCACACTATGGATTTCCCAAAAGGTTAAGCAATAAACCACTTCAGTAGGATCATCCTACAGTTGAGAATCATTGGCCATTATTCCTAGACATGTACAGAGATTAAAATAAATTTTTTAGTATCTACTCTAAATATGAATAGTTCATTAAGAATTACCAGACATTTTAAAGAAAGTCAATAAGAAAGATACCAACATAGTCAAAGCTACTTGGGACAGACTATGCAATAGAAAAACTGATGCATAAAGATGTGTGTTATCAAGAACTTCTGGAACATCTGGGTCAAAAAAAATCCTGCACACTTTGAGAGAAAAGATCATATATAAGAAATTAAATGGCTTCAGACTTAATGTACTTCACTGAAAGCTAAAAAAAATTCTGATGAAATGATTTTCAACCTAAAATTCTATACCTTGCTAAACTATCCAACAAATGTGAGTGAAGAATAAAGATATTTTAAAGACACAGATTCTGGTTAAATCGGTATTTAGCGTACCATACTGAATCTATTTTAAAACACTGATTCAGAGACTCTAGGAGTCTCTGCCATTGGAGTGGCAGGTCTGGAGACTGGAAAAACATTTAGCATTGGTCATGTGTATATTTGAATTATAATATTAAAAACAATACTCAAACCTAAATTATAATCTAACAAAAATATATACACATTCATTGAAAAGGATATTCTATGTGCTTTAAGTTAATGCATGTCATCTTTCCACAACTCTATGCAAGCTAAAAGAGTTATATAAATTCCCCATTTTAATAGCTGCTATTACCTAGTACTGAAAATAAGATTTTAGTATATTCCCTTCTTTGCCTTCAAAATGTAGGTAAATTTGTACTTGGTGACTCAATCTAAGAAAATCTTAACAAAAAATAAAAAAGCACTGATGAATAGTACCTGTGTACAATAAGCCTTGACATCTGCTAGATGAATGAAAGATTCATATTAAAAAATTCAATCAATAAAGAGAATTCATATAATTAAAATAAACCCATTAAGTACAATATTATACAATAGCTAAAACTATTTTAAAGATTAATTTCAATATGAGAACATGGTTAGAACATAAGTGAAAAAATGTGCATAACTGTATATACAATGTACTTAAAAAAGCAAATTTCTACCAAATTTCACAGCTTAGCAACACAACACACTGCATGGTACTGGATATTTATTCTGGTAATCATGCGCAGACTGGAAGCTGCTGTGGGTTTACTCTCAAATGTATCTTTCCCACATATCACTAGCCCGAAAAGGTCAAAATGGAAAGAATGGTTTGTATTGAATGCATTCTGCTTTCTCATCATGGTAAAGTAAGAAAATTCATAAATTATACCACTAAGTATGGGATCTTCTATACTTATTCATAGTGATGATAAACCCACTGCTAATACAAATATGTTTTGTGGAATACAACTGCATTTTCTGAGAAAAAGGCATTTCTCCAAATTTTTGCACATCTTAGTATATGGCTTGATAGAAAACAGCTGGATCTGAAATTCTGCATTTCCTACATTCAATTTCTTAGAATGTCATAGATCATATACATTCTAGAAAACCTGACTGCATACTTGTAAGAGAAGAAGTTAAAAAAGCAAATACCAGTTTTATTGTTAGTATAATAGTTTTGACTTTATGGACCTCCTGAAATGGTCTAAAAGATCAAGAGTTTTCCTGGGTCACAGTTTGAGAATCACTGCATTACTTGGACCAAAACTCTTTTCCTTCCAAAATATTGAAAGGTAGCTAGTGGCTTGCTGGATCATAAAATAAATAGGATGGAGGCTGGAGAGCTATCTGATTTCTGGGTGATTACAACTCAATGGAAACATGCTATAGTCAGCCTTTCCTGTTCTCCACAAAAAGAAGAGTAATGCTGAAAGCAGAGAAGCTTGTCTTTTTCTTAAAGCTCCTACCATTTGGTTCAGGTTTAATTTTCTTTAAATTATCTGTAGGTGAAACCAGATTTGGAAATACTGGTCTGAGTGTTAGCTACTAAGGATTACTCTCACAAGGAAATCTGATATTCTTTTCCCTCCTCTCTTTCTTCATTTTGATACAATAAAGCAATACAAAATACGACTAACTTGGTATCACAGAAACCACAGAGGATGCAAAAATTTGCAGACTCAGAGGATAGCAATAAGGATGTGTACTCACCTTTTGTTATTCTGCATGTGGATTTATAGGAACATTTTAAAATTTAGAACCTCAGTTGAGATTTATAAAAATTGTTTTTAAACTTGATTGTAAAGTTTTATGTGGCCTTTGGAAGCTGTTACCAATTCAGCAGCTTTCCATTTGTCAAATACCCTCAAATATGTCATCTCCACACCTCTCCACTTCAGCCACTTTGTGATGGCATTTTTTTTCTCTTCACTCCTTGATAATTCTTTGGAGTCAACAACTTCACAGAGCCTTCACATAATAGACTTGTTTAAAAATCGTAATATAGTAGTCCCCCTGGGTTAACTTTGAAGCACTATGACCAAAAGACGTGAAAACAATGTAGAGGAGGAAAAGTTTATTTTTACTTATGGTTTTAGAGGTTCAGAACATGGTTGGCTGACTAGCCATGTTGAAGGGTATGGAAGAGAAAAGCAATTCAGCTCATGACAGCAAGGAAGTAGAATGAGCAAAAGCAAAGTGCCAGGAACAAAATATCAGCATGCCCCCAGTGACCTACTTTCTGCAGTCACACCCTACCTGTCTATATTTACCATCCAGTTAATCCATTCAAGTGGATCATCCCACTGATTAAGTTAAAACTCTCAAGAATCTAACCATTTCACTTGTGAACATTCTTACATTGTCTCACATATGAGCTTTTGGAGGACACCTCATATCCAAACTATAATACCCGCCCTGATCTTTGGGGGATACGTTCCAAGAACCCCAGTGGATGTCTGAAACTGGATAATTATGAACCCTACATATGCTGTTTTTTCCCTACACATACATATTTATGATAAGTTTAGTTTATAAATTAGGTAGTTACATAATGATAAAAAAGAACAATTAAAACAACAAACCATAATAGAATTTGTTTGAATGTGGTCTCTTTCTCTTTTGAAATGTCTAAATGTACTGTAGATCTTAGGGAGCTCAGCATATTATTCTTTCCTTATAGCTTTTCTTTGCCATATCCAAACTGCCAGAATCACAAATCTCATGTTTTGGGACCATTATTTAATAAAAATAAGGGTCACCTGAATACAACCATTGCAATATGTGAAAATGGAGCTGATAACTAAGATGGCCATTAAATGACTAATGGACAAATAGCATATATAGTGTAAATACGCAATTCAGGTCCCATGCAGGAAGAAATGAGACCAGGATTACATGAGATTTTATCACACTAGTCAAAAGAGCATACAATTTGAAATTTATGAATTGTTTATTTCTAGAATTTTCCATTTAGCATTTTCAGACCACAGATGACCACCAGTGACTGAAACCATAAAAAGGGGGCTACTGTACTTTTCAGCACCATAGGATTGAGCTCCACTGCTTAACTTGGTACATAAGATAGAGCTCCAGTTTACATTCCTTCTCTAATTTTGTTAACTCCTATACCTAAAGCGTATACTCAGCCATTCTCCAAGTTTAGCATGGACTTTCATATGAATGACTTTTACCATTCTTTCTACCTGGAGTGATCTGTACAATTTTATCTTCTGGATATATGTGTAATTACATTTTAAGGTTACCTTAGTTTTGTACTCTCCATGACCACTCCCACTTCCTCCATCCTTGTAACCAAATTAACCACTCTCCTTTCAGGTGTTTGGTCCTTCATTTGTACCTCTACTGTATTCTCATCATTCCACATCACAGTACAGACATGCATCTCTCTCTACCATTAGATTATGAGATCCCCATAGAAGAAACTTTTATTTCTAGATCTCTAGTACCGAACACAGGACCTAGTTTATTAAAAGTACCCAAGTTTTGAGGAGAGATGGGATAGAGTGGGATGGGAAGAATACAGTTGAAATGACTTTTCTAAACAGATATTCGTGCTGCCTGCCTGTTTTAATAAATAAAAATACTTCTCTGTTTTAAATCACATCTAAATCTCTGTATCAGTTGTTTCAAAGCTTTTAAACAAGGCCCTATCTTATTAAACAAAAAGGAATTAAAAGTGAAATGAAGGGCTGGAGATATAACTCAGTTGGTAGAGTGCTTGCCTTGCATGCACAAGACCCTAGGTTCAATCCCCAGCACCGAAAGAAAGAAAGAAAGAAAGAAAGAAAGAAAGAAAGAAAGAAAGAAAGAAACAAAGAAAGAAACAAAGAAAGAAAGAAGGAAGGAAAAAAAAAGAAATGAGTTGCCCGCTGCAGTAGGCACATGCCTGTAATCCCAGAAGCCGGGAGGCCAAAACAGGAGGGTATGGAGTTCAAAGCCAACCCCAGCAAAGGCAAGGAGCTGAGCAACTCAGTGAGGCCCTGTCTCTAAATAAAATACAAAATAGGGCTGGGATGTGGCTCAGTGGTTGAGTACCCCTGAGTTCGATCCCCAGTACCCCCTCAAAAAAAATGAAATGAGTTATCACTAAACTAAATGCCCACATAATTATTAAGAATTTACCCACCATGAAATCATATAAGCTGGCGCTTAGATGACACCATGAATTACATGTTATTTTTTAATGTGCGTTTGACTCAGGTGAACTATAAAAGTACATGTTAATTCAGAAGCAGATTTAAAAAGTTTTTTCTATCACTATCAATAGGAAAAAATTAATGCGACTCCTTCTGCTTAATGGTTCTGACATACTTCATGAGCCTTAGTTATACAACCTTAGCTCTATGAAGGACCTTGGAATTTTAAAAATTTTGAAGACATATATAAGAATAAGAAATAAAATAAACCTTCCAAAAATTATATAACACTTCACAAATTAAAATAAAAACCACTTGTAAAACCAAATGTACAAATCTCAAATTGTAATAATTTTTTAAAAATTTCCACAATTTCAAGTTCAGAAGATCAAAAAACTGTTTCTGTTCTATAAATCCATGATTTTTTTTTTTGAATTCTCAATGGTTCCTACAATACCCAAAGGTAAGACAAAGTGGTGGGTCTATTATACTGATAAACCTTCTAGGAACATCTAATATTATTTCTCCATGAATACCCAATCTGCTCTATTTCCAACAGTAGGCTGAAACCATGTCTATTACATAGCCGCTTAGGGCCATGAGACATAACTAGTAGCAGATTGTTGTTGAAATGTTTATCTTTTTTGGTTTTTCTCCACCATGATCTCTTTGTCCCTATTTCTGTTTTCATAAAAACAAATTGTCCGTTCATTGGTGTTGTTTCCCACAAAGTGTTTATTACCTTTTGAGCCTAAGAAAATTACTATCATATCCATATCATCCCTAGAATTTCTATATTCACGATACCTATTAATTGAGAAACTAAAATTGCAAAACTAGTATTACCAGTTGTGCCTGATGCATCAGTGTCCTTAGACACTTTCTTATTAAGTTAAAAATAAGACAGAAATGCAGGTCATCACTACCATTATTTAATACTACATTGGAAGCAATAGCCAATGCAACTTCACAAGAAAAAAACAGATGTAAATATTTAAGAGGAGGTATCAAAATCATTAAATATTGATAATCTAGCCATCTTTTAAAATAAATATTATTAAACAGAAAAATCATCTAAGGCAGCTATTTGTAAAATTAACCACTCATTTACAATTAGGAAATGTAATAAAAGATCACACTACAACAGCAAACAAAAGAGCTCTAACAAGTAACAGTGAACATAACTAGAAACCTAGAGGATCTACACAAAGCAAACTGTAATTTCACTGAAGGATCTATAATAAAATAATAATGGAAAGACATGTATTGGGTTATAAAGAATCAATGATGTATGGGAAGATTATGGGAAAAGGTAAAGGAGAAGTACCAGGAACAGGTCTCCCCATCCAGACAATAGTTACACTGACAGAATCTATCTGATGTAACTATTTTGGAACTCTGAAGAACTATCAAGGCTTCTTTCAACTTCCAGGGAAAGGCTTGTAAAGGAAGGTAAATTGTAGCTGATTTCACTTAAATTTCACCTCTTAATTCAGCAGGAATTAATGATCTCTCCCTCCACTCAGTCCCCTTGGCAGGCAGCTGTGCTATGTTTGTGGAGTAGCTTTATGCGAAGCTTTAGGAAACTAGGGCTATTCTGATTACTGACTGCTGCTCCTGATCAGATAGAGAAACAGAGACCAGCAGTCACTGTTGATGCACTTCATCTACTGTTAAAAGACCCTTCCTCCCTAGCTGAAGTGACTTTCAGGGAATCTAAATGGCTGTTACCTTCCCCCTATCCTTTTGTTGAAAGGATATCTAGTCATTAAGAAGGAGGAAATTAAAAAAAACAACTGCATATTACAAGGGAAATTAGAAAGTCACTAAACACGGTCAGGTAAAGGCAAAACCCTGAAAATACCTTAAATTTATTAATTGAAAGTGAAAGAAAAATTAAAACATGTTCATGTAAACAAACGCTGAAGGAATTCAACACTCTAGATCTTTTCTCAAGAAATGCAGAGTCCTTCAGGTTAAAACAAAAGGACTCCAGATAATAAAGTACGAAGAAAGAAGAATCACAAGGAAAGGTAAACATATGGCCAATTATTAAAGCTGAACCAACAATTTATCTTTACAACTTAAAGAAGGAGAAAAAGAACTAAACTCAAAGCCAACAGAAAGAAGGAAATAATAAAGATTAGAGGAGAGATAAAGAAAACAGAGAAAACAAAAACTAGAAGTTGGGTCGTCAAAACCATCAACAAAATGACAAATCTTTGGGTAGTTTGACTAAGAAAAAAGTAGACTCTAATTACTAAAATCAGAAATGAACATGGGCTAACTGTTACCCATTCTACAGAAATAAGGATTATAGAACAACACCGCACAACTGAAGCCAACAACTGTGTAACTGATGAAAACTGCTAGAAGCAGTGTAACAACACTAAATTACAAAGAAAAAGAAACTCTGAAGATCCCTATTAATTGGAAGGAGACTGAATCAGTCATCAAAAAGATTTGGATCAGTGATAAAAATTTAAAAATTTCTCCAAAACCAAAAGCCCTAGATCTGATAGCTTCACAAGGTGAGTTCTACCAAACATTTAATGAACTAAAGCTAAGCCTTATCCAATGTTATGGGTTTAGATACTAGGTGTCCTCCAAAAGTGTGTGTGTAAGACAATGCAAAAAAATCTAGAGATGAAATGATTGAGTTATGACAGTTTTAACCTAATCGGTGCACTAATCCCAATAGGGATTAACCTGGGTGGTAACTGCAGAGGGTGTGGCTGGATGAGCTGGGTCAACAGGGTGTGCCATGGGGGATGACATTTTGTCCATGGTGATGGGAACTCTGCTTCTTGGTAGCCACGACCTGCTTTTCCTCTACCATATTCTTCTCCCATGATGTTCTGCCTCACCTTTGGCCCAGAACAATGGAGCCAGTCATCTACAGACTTAGATGTCTAAAACTGTGAGCGCCGAAATACGCTTTTCCTTCTCTATGTTGCTCTGTCAGGTCTTGTGGTCACAGCAGTGAAAAAGCTGACTAAAACACCAAATTTTTCCAAGGAATAAAATAGGGACACTTCTTAACTCATTCTGTGGGCCACTATTACTTTGATTTCAAAGCCAAAGATACTACAAGAAAACTACAGAGCAATAACCAATATGAACAACAATTACTGACAAAACTCTAGCAAACTAAATTCAGCAGCATATTAAAAGATTTTACACCAAGAGCAAATGGGATTTATTCTGGGAATGCAAGGATAATTCAACATGTGAAAGTCAATCAACATACCACACTAACAGAATGAAGTGGAGAAAAACCCAGTCATTTCAATTGATGCAATAAAAAGTATTTCACAAAATTAAATACAAAAAAAGGTATGATACCACTTAGATGAAATACTTAAAACTAAAAATCGAATTTTAGTGGTTAGGGGTTGGGAGAAGGAAGAACAAGGAATTATTTAAATGGGTACAGTTTCAGCTTTGCAGGATAAAGAGTTCTGGAGAAGGATGATGGTGGTAGTTGCATAACAATATAAATGTACTAAATACCACAGAACTGTAAACTTAAAAATTATTGAAATGGTGATTTTATGTCATGTATATTTTACCAAAGTAAAAATAATTAAGAAAAAAAAGAATCAATGTTAAAGGTGTCAATTTTCTGTAGATTAACCTATGTAACATGATCCCAGAAAACACAGGAAGATTTGTTAAAATAACTAACTTTATAAAACTTGTACAAGTTTGGAAAAATAAACGTGAACATAAATGGAAACTCTGGAAAAAGAATCACAGATACTTTTTCCAATCCTATCAGAACACCCCCCCCTTTTTTTCTGGTACTAAGGATTGAACCCAGGGACACTTATCCACTGAGCCACATCCCCAGACCTTTTTATTTTGAGACAGGGTCTCCCTAAGTTGCTCAGGTTCTCACTAACTTACTGAGACTGCTTTGAATTTGTGATTCTCCTGCCTCAGCCTCCTGAGCCCCTGGGATTATAGGCATGTACCACCGTGCCCAACTATCTGTTCTATTTTAAATACAAGATTTTTAAAAATTAAATAACATGGTAAAATTATTCTAAATGTTGTTTAAAAAAATAAATATGTGAGTATAAGTAGGAAATTCTTAAAAGGAGAATGGGGAGGGGAGTAGACAAAGCTTACCACATATTAAAATATACTACCTATGAAAAAGAGTAATTAAAATAATTTGATATTCAGATTGAACAGATGAGTCAATTAGTATATAAAATACATTTTTAATTAACACTAAATACATAGTGCTGAGAAACTTCTCTACAGTACTGTCAGAAACTATTTTATTTGGTATTGTACCAACGAGAATGGATTATCCCATTCTTTCATGAAATGATAGATCATTATAAAACAGAAGCAGCTTCAATTTCCAACTCAGAACTTCAGATAAGGGGTTTCCAGACACAACATTCCACATTTATCTTAAATGTGGTCTCCAAGGAAACAAATACTCGAGTCTGCTTCTAGGCCCAGGCCTCATGTTTCTTAACTCCTTGACACACAGTCTTGCTGTGCTTTAAACTATCAACTACTACTGCATTCAAGTTTTGCCTTAATTTTACTCTTCTCCAAAATCCTATAACCCTGGTTTATTCTTAAGTGAATGCTGGTACTTAATTTGATGGATGTCTGCCTTATAGGAGTAAGTTAGGCTAAGGCAAGAGGATCACAAGTTTGAGGCCAGCCTGGGCAAGCTGGTGAGATCCTGTCACAAAATAAAAAAATAAGAAGGGCTGGGGACGTATGTAGAGCAATGCTAGAGGGCCCCTGGGTTCAATACCTAATACCTCAAAAAAAAAAAAAGTATTGAAATAATTAATCTTTTGGGAAACATAAAAAGTAACCAGCAGGATCTCTTTTTGATAATTAACAATTCCAAATGTTTTGAAGTTTTCAATATTAAAAAAAATGAAGTTAAAACTAGGAGAAAACATCTAGAATTACTTTTTCCATTTTTATATGAATTGAGATATTCCCCCAACTCAGAAGTTATGACTACAGAAAATCTATTAGTTTATTCACTAGATAAATGTAGTGGGGTAAACCTGCTGGTTTAAAAGTATGTTTATTGCTAGAAGGCCATTTGGCAATATCTTTTATTTTTAACTTGATGTGCCTTGGTCAACCATTTCATGCTCAGAAATTTATTTTAAGGATACAAATCATAGAATCCTTCCATGGTGTTCATGACAGCTATAAACACAAGCTGTTTGCTGACGAAATGTATGTATGGAAGTATCATACCATAAAACAGAATACAGTTGTGAAAATCAACGATCTGTGTGTTCTGGTAAGTGTTTGCACTTTTGGCTAAGATTAGTATTAATTATAAATAAGGTGTGTTTTTTAAATCAGAGAATAAAGAAACCCAAGCAAACTATAGAGAAGAAAAAATGTACAAAAAAGAATTACATATACTTTACCATCTCTACCCTAATTCTTGCCAAAGGTAACTGTTATCCATTACTTAAAACCTTGACAGAAAAAGAAAAGTAATGCCTATGTCACCATATATGTATGTTCATCTTTTAATATGCACTAAACAGATCAAGCTATATGCATTAGTCACTACTTTATTTTTTTCACTTATTTGTTCTACCACAACCTCATTCATTTGAACTATGTAAAAAATGTATTTGTTTAGACAAACTACTGAAGTCTGCATAGCAATCCCACTTTAAATGCTTATGTGTAAGTGTACATATTTATGTTTAATAAAATTCTATAAATATAAAATACAAAAAATATATAAATATATATATAGTGTATAAATAAAAATTTTAGCAAGGTGGCATGGGCAAGAAAGACAATTTTTTTCACTTTTTAATTTTAGTGTTTAATTTTAATGTTTTAATTTTTATCAGGTATATACCTATTTTCTGACAAAAAATTAAATAAAGGTAGGCTATTTTATCTAGAGTGAAAAATCAAAAAGCAATTAATTTTCCCACACTTGTTACACAAAAGGATATCATAATCCTTTTCAGACTTTAAGTTTCAGAGTCACATACACAGATGCATGCTAAATACTTCCACCTGGACACAGGCATCTCAAATGCAACATGTCCAAAAGTGAGTCACTACCTTCCTCCCTTAAAACTGCTTATCTTATATTAATTATTGGTGATTATCTGAATTACTCACCAATGGGTTCCCTTTTCATTCAGACCCATCTTGATTACCTACAGGAGAAATTAGGGAGGTCTTTTTTTCTGCTAGGGGAAGATTCTGGGCATTAAATCCAGAGCTGTGCATGTTAAGCATGTGCTCTCCCACAGAGTTATATCTCCAGGCCTGGGAGACATTCTTAATGATCCCCTTTATCCTCACTCCAAATCCAATTACCAAGTGTTGCCAATTTTATTTTCTAAACAGTTTTCTAATCCATCATTTCTCCATTTCTACTCTTTGCCCTATTTCACACATTCTTCTCTCTTCTAAGCTACTGCAATATCTAACATGTCTTCTAATTTAAGTGCTCTTTCAACTCATCCTTACTGGTCATCCGTAATGACCACTCTACAATGAAGCTAACCATGTCATCCCATGAAGCTTTTCATGGAACCCCACTGCATGAAAAGCTAAGCATCTTTAATTAACATGATATAAAATGCTCTCTTTGATCAAGACTCTCCAGGTGTCCATTTTCATCTTTTGCTATCCTATGCCTTATACTTCAGCAATTCTGAACTATCAATAGTTCTCTAAGCATCCCAATGTATTTAGCTCCTCTATTCCTACTATAAATCTGACAACAATGACCTCTTCTCTCCACTATCACCTTTGTAAATCCCATGAAGTCGGGGTTTCTTAACCGTGGCACTACAGACATGACATCATGAGTTGGATAATAGCTTGGAGCAGTTCTGTTCACTGTTAAGATTTTTAGCTACATCCATGGCCTCTACCTCCTAGATACCTGTAGCATTCTCATTGGTTGACCAAACATTCTAGACATGGCCAAATGTTCCTGAAGGAGAATATTGACCCATTAATAACTATTCCTTTAACTTACTGAAACTTAAGTTTTTCATATATACCTAAAATACCTCAAAATATATATAAAGAATTATTGCTTTTGAGGAGGGCAAATGGATAACTGAGGTAACTAGAGAAGAAAAAAGTTTACTTTTCACATTTACTTTAATCTGTTTTTAGTCTTGTACCTGTTCTAACTTCTCCACAACTACAGCCCTGCTCTAAGCCACCTCTTTCCCTTAACTGCTGCAAAATCCTTCTAATCAACTTTTTCAGAGTAGTCAGAGTGATCCTTTTAAAATTGAAATCAGATCTTGTCACCCATCTGCTCAAAACCCTTCAAATTTCCTAATCTCAATTAAAAAGCCAAAACCTTAAAATGATCTTCATATAACTTGCCATCCTATTCCTTTCTTTCTGATCTCTTGGAGGTAAGAAACAAATAACAATTTCATAGGATTGATTATAATATTATTCCCTCATGTTTTGCCTTTGAACTCACTGACATTCCTCATACATGCCCATGTTATCTTACTTGCTGTTATCTGCTAAGGACATATGCCCAGACACTCGTATGTCTCACTCCCCAACTACTTCAGGTCTTTATTTCTTAGTAGTCTTCCCTGACCACCCTTCTCTTACCAACAGCACTTATTAACATCTAACATTATTTTTAAATTCATCTTGTTTATTGTCTTTCTTTTCCATCCTGATCGTTGGTTCTCAAACCTGAATCTGCACTAGAATCATCTGGAAAATTAGTTACAACAATTTTCAAAACAAAATATCTGGATTCGGAAGATGTGCATTTCTAACAAGTTCTGAGGTGGTATGAGAATCCAGGGAACACACCTGTAATACTAACATTTCAGAGCCACACAGAGAAAATGCCATGGAAGTAATACAGCTGCAAGTCAAGGAATATCAGTGACACAAGAAGTTAAGAGGCCTAGAACAGATTCTCCCCTAGAACCTTGACAACATGGTCCTGGCAGCATCCTGATTTCAGACATCTAGCCACCAGAACTAGGACAAGAAGTTTCTGTTGTTTTAAATGACTGTTTGTGGTCCTTTATTATGGCAATTCTAGAAAAAACCAAGAATGCAAAAAACTACACCAATCTGTATATAATTCCAAATTCTGCCCATTACCCAACTTCTATCAGTTTAAGCATGCTTTAAGTACATACCTTTCATTTTAATCAATTTTCTTGTTTCAGACCTCAATATTGCCTTTCCTTGCCCTAAATGTGTCCCTTCAATGTGCAAGACAGATCATTCTACCGGGGCTGGATAGTTTATTTGAATTTTCTTTTTGGTTTTTCCCAGCTTCTTATGGGTTTCTAACTCACAAGGAGCACCTTCTTTATTTATTTTTTTCCTCCAAAGAAGACTTCATAATTTCACACATTACAAATTTGGGCATGTATCTGCCCCTGGGATGCTTGACTTAGGTGCAAAATAAAAATTTAATTTCACACTGGAGTTCCTTTATAACTAGATTTTAAAATAAAATGCTAACTTCACATTTTAAGAAACAAGTCTTTTTCTTCTTCTTCACTTAAAAGAATGACCTTAACCCCACTGAATTTTAGGTAAAAATTATAGCTTTCTTTCACTCTTGCTCTATATTTCATAAACTAGCCTATTTACACAAACCTCAAGAAATCTTTTAAAAGATTTCTATTGGAAAACCTCAACTTTTAATGTAGCATCAAGCTGATAATTTTCTATTTAAAGATTTATAAATGTACTTTCACAAAAATTATCATCAGTAATTTTACCATATGAAGACTCTAAATTAACATGGCTTACAAAGTTAATCTCTGTAACACAATTTTTATTACAACACAAAACAATATACAAATAGTAAGTAGCCTATACTTAGTAAATCACTTATATTTTTGTCATTAGATAAACATTAAGTCATTGTCCGTGCCTAACTAAATCTGCAAAAAAACTAAGCCTTTCTGGATATTTAATTTATTCAGAAATACAGACTCATATAATCTAAAGACAGCATAACTGAGAAAAACTTTAAATGGATAGTAACCACAAAGTATCTTTAAATGCTGAATCCTAAGCAAAAAGATATTGAAAAAAACACAAATTTCAGGAAAGTTTGAGAAAGATATTTAATAGTTCTCCAGTAGTCCTGAAAAATCATTCTCATTTCCTATGAAGAATTTTAAATGAGTCATACTTTCCTTAGTAAATCAATGTTTTACTTAACATATGGTGAAAAGAGTTAACTGTTTGGTAACTTGAAGCTTTATATTCATTTAAACTGTACATCAATATATACTAAGGCTGGCAGAAAATAAAACAGTTTATTACATAGAATAGTTAGAACACACAGTATCATGTGCATAAGCCTCATCTGACATTTCTCTGATAGGGGAGTGGAAAGCTGTCATCTAAATACCTTCAAAAACTCAGATTCCCATCTCCTAGGCTTACCAGAATTAAACAACTTGAAATCATGCACAACACTTTTTTCTTGGCACCCAGGCAGAGATATGTTCTACAGCCAACTTTTAGTAAATTAACATATTTCTGGCCCTTACACATCACTTAATTATTTACTGTGATGTAAAGTTCTAACTTTCTAACTTTTTATTTCATAATGAAATGAATTCATAGCATAGCTTTTAATCTTTAAAGCATTTAAAGGAAATAAGGCGATACCCACAATGAATTTAGAAAACTGGAAACTTAATAGGCATTTCCAGAATGTGTGAGTCTTGTATTTTTGTTGTTGTTGCTGATGTTGTTTTAAAAAATGGCAGAGGAGGGTGTTAAGGGCTAAAAATGAATAAATCCCCACCCCTAACTTGCGGTCTATTAAAAGTATGCAATTTATCTAAACTCAAAGCACTATGGACCACTTGCCAGCACCTAGTAATCCATCGCACTTTGCTGGGGGAGAGGAAAAAAATTTTTGAGCAAAAAACCCCCCATTTTTCCCCTCTTCCTGGTAGCAAGTGCCCCAATACACACCTGCCTTGTTCACTGTCAGCGGCAGGGAAACTTTAAAAAAATAAATTAGCTACAGACAAACCTGATGATCCAAGCAAGCCCCAGGCACTTCTGGACGGCGCCCGCTCGCTGGGCGCTCAGGCGGCGCTGCAGCCTGGCGGCTCTCGCGGAAGGTGCTCACACCTGAGCGCCGAGTTGGCTAGACCTGTCGCTGGGGACCTAGGCGTGGAGGACCCGGGGGCGGGGCAGGCAGGGCCAGGTCGGGCAGGACCGCTAAATGATCCGGCCCGCACCCCGGGGAGCAGTCCGCGCCTCACGCGGACGCCCGACGCCAAGCAGCGCGCGAGCAGGAGGTGAAGAGCGCGGGAGGGCGAAAGGAAGGACCCACCACGACGAGGAGGCTACATGTCGTCAAAATAACGGCCCGCGGGCCCCCGGCCCCCGTGGCAGCTCGCTGAGGCACCAGGAGTTCGAAGTGCCCCGCGCCTCCTTCAGAAGCCCGAACGCCCCAAGCCCGGCCTCGACCCCAAGACACCTGTTTGGCCGCGCCCGGCGTTCGGTTCCACCCTCCACGCTCTCGTCTCACACACCACGAGAAGGGGGAGGGCGAGGGGAGCCCAGACCTTGGACCCGCAGCCTGAGGGCGCCTCCGCCGGCCATACCTGACATTAGCAGCTGCTCCCTCCCGCCCCTCCTGGGGGGGCAGAGAGGGGGACGACAAGGGGGTGGCGACCTTTGCTCGTCTGGGCAGCCGCAGAACTGGCTCGTGGCCGCTAGCCCGGGCCGCCCGCTACCGCCCAGACCATTCTCCTGCGGCGGCGGCAGCGGCAGCCGAGGCGGGCCCAGCGCGCGCTCCCGCCCGCTCGCTCCGCCCCTCCCTGCAGCGCGTCCAGGCCGCGGCCCGCCTACGGCGCAGCCGCCACCCAGGGGTCTCCAAGCGTTGACGTCGCCGCCGCCGCACCAGCCCCAGGGAAGGGCGGAGCCGGAGGGGGCAGGGAGGGGCGGGGCTGCGGCGACGTGCGGACGCGGGGATTGGGCACCGAGCACGCGCCCCGCCCTTCTGCGAAGGGGTCTGGGAAGTCGGGGCTTTCAGAAGCTGTAGGTTTAGTTGCGGTCCTCTTGCGCATCTTCTCAATCGGTTTCACCTTTCTAATTCTGTTGGATTCTCCACTAGCTTCCGTATTTGCGGACCCAGGAGGAGAGGGACGAGGGATGGAGTGAAAGGAAGGAAACAAGAACTGAGACTGGTGGTGAATGAGGTATCTTTGTCTGAGGGACAGGCTCTAACTCTGTAGTATCCTCTTGGCCTCTAATCTGCTGTTAACCCGTCCCCCCCCCCCTTTTTCTCTCTCTTATCCTCTCCCCATACTCTCTTCTCTGAAGTTTTCTCTGGCCTTAATGAAAGAAAATATGGCAAGATGAGATATGCAGAAAGGTGCTGTATAACCTAGTATATGAACCAGGAAGAACTGAAAACCCAGATAGTGAGATCAGAAAAACTTATGCAGGAACACGTGTATGAACTTTGATTCCGTCAGTACTTTATTTTTGCCCTAAAATAGCAGAAAGAAGTTCTTCAGAGTTTGCAAAAGTCATCTGCCCTTAGGGAGTGAGTTGCCACCTATCAAGGCAACCCCACCACATAGTAAGGAGGTGAGTGGAAGGTCTATATGTCGTTGGCATCAACCATCTTTGTAACTATTGCCTGCTTCATTTAAATGCATGACTTGGGTAGTTCTTAAATATCCTATAAGTGTGAAAAGTGGACTCTGAAAACAGGCTGGTTGGTCTGTGTCAGTTTATTTTCTGTTGCTAAACTATACCACACACTGGGTAAGTTATAAAGAAGAGCTTTATTTTGGCTGTGGTTCTGGACAGAGGTCAAGGGACTGCATCTGGGGATGGCCTTCTTGCTGGCAGTGTCCTGCTGAAGCGAAGCAGGATATCACATGGCAAGAAACAGGAAACTCACAAGAGACCTACCTGAGCTCCCTTTTATAGCAGACCTGCTGTCTGGATAGCCGTTAACCCATCAATACATTTATCAGGTGAGTGGATTAAGCTATTTATGAGGGCAGAGCCCTAATCAACTCTTAATGGTTCTACCTCTTAACATCTTATAATGGGGGCAAGCCATACTCAAACCATAACAGGGTGGAACCTTGCTTCCCTTCACCTATTTATTAGCCATGTACTGTTAGCCACTTAACATGCCTGAGAGAAATAAGTAACATATTTTAGTTATTGTTATTTTTTCCTTTAATTTGCTTGGGTTCAGCTTTAGTATATAGTTTGACAGGGCTTAACATGCATAGATCCAAAAGAGTCTTCCAAAAGAATTTTAAAACTTAAGGCACATCTAGTGATTCTAATTCAAATGTCTCTTTTTTTGGATGAGGAAACTGAGGCCAGAAAGATAAACTAATAGAACATGCCAGAAGAGAAATGCCAGGATCATGACACCAAAATTAATGTCCTTTCCTGTCCCATGCCTCCAGACTTCCCTGTCTTATATCCCACTTCCAACTTCCTTTCCTCCCCAACTTCTGTATGGTTGTTGCCCAGGCCCATTCCCCACCACAGCTTGGTTCCATATACTCCCACAAGAGAACAAGAAAAGACTACTCCTCTAGAGGTCACAGTGTTCCAAATAAAAACCAAACCAAACTCAGGATTCCTTGTGTCATTTTATTTTTATTGAAATTAATAATGAACAGAGAATTACCGTGTTTGTTTCAATGAACAAAGATAAACTCTTCCAATGATAAGTTCAGTCATTGTCACATCTAGGGAAATTATAGGCAAAAAGGAATGTCGATAACATCGACATTCAATCAAATCACCCATTCCTCTTCTGGTGTTTTTGAAAATAATTATTGCTTTATGAAAACGGTATATGTTTATTCAAACAGATTCAAAAACTTCAAATGAAAATGCAAAGATAGTTATAATTTGTTCAAATCCCATAATCTAATCGTTTTTTAAATTGTTACATTCTTCTACACCTCTCTCTAAAACTAAAAAATACATGAAAACATAGAAATAAATATTTCATAAGTTAGATCTTGCATACAGAGTTCTTTTTTCACTGAACAATACATCATAGATAACATTGTTTTTAAAAAGTTGCATAGTATCTGTTAAGTGAATGTATGGTCATAAATCTTGGCAATATTGTATTGATTAACATTTGTGGGATTTTTTTCTCGAGTTTTTACTGTTATAAATGCCTTTTAAATAAACTGCCTTATGCATACTGTACAGTTATCTTGGACATGTTCCTAAAAATAACATTTGTGTCAGCTGATTATTTAATGTTATCAACTAGGAAATACAAAGTTATGATTACTTTTAAAAATATACTTTATATGTGGGACTTAAAACTGACCAGATTTTCCCCACTGAGCCGCATTTGAAACACAAGTAAACCTTGTCCAATGTTGTCTGGCTAGTGTCTAATGTTTTAATAATGTATATCAGAGTTCCTTAGAGCAGGGAGGTAGACATTGCTAGTTGTCTAAACCAATATCCTTTCTTCCTATTAGCAGACCATGATTTTTTTCAGGGTAACAATGTATTCAGTTAAAAACATTCACTTCTGCAGACTCTTTTAAATCATTACTGGACATGTAACCTGTCAATGAAATCAAAGTCAGTGTTTCTAGCAGGGGCTTAAGGAAAACTTTATGGAAGAAATGGTTCTTCCTACAGCCATCCTTTTTCATTCTTAGAACCAGGGCACCATGCTGAAGGTAGAGCCACAAAACTTCAACCATGATGACAAAAGCCACACATTCAATATGAGTGGCGTAGGAAGCCAGAGGTGTCTGGGTTTGTGATTGCTTTGGAGGGTCAGCTTATTGCGGGGCTGTTCACTTCTGGATTGTTGCTATGTGAGGGAAAATAATTTTCTCCTATATAAGATTTTGTTATTTGACTTTTCTATTATAAGTCTTGAATATAGTTACTAATTGATATAATGAGGTAGATTATCATTTATATAGCACTATGTTGACATTTTTTTTTTTGATAGAGTAAGGTGAAAATAGAATAGAACATGAAAGTTAACAACAATGATACAATATTCTCTAATAAACTTAGTTTTCCATTAAAAACCCAATTATTAAATAAGTCACTTTATAATAAGTTAAATTTTGTAAATGAACATATTCACTTATATAGCAGTTTTAAAATATATCTGCAAATTCTTTTTGCTTCTTTCAAAACATAGAGCTTAATTTCCCTAACTTTAAGTTTGGGCTGTACTTAGTAATTTCTCATGAATAGAATAAGGTGAAAATGACATAGTGAACCTCTGAGGGGAGTTTATATAACATATGCCACCTTTCTTCTTGTTCCCTTTCTGGAATTACTTGCTGGAAGTGTCACCAGACAGGGGTCCGAGGAGGTCTCTCTAGGGAACAATGGAAACTTCAATTGGCTCTAGCAGATTCTTGACTTACACCATGTAAAAACATTCCAGGATGTGTTGAAAGCAAGGCACAAGCCAAGATTTATTAATAGAAACAGCACATCAAAGGTATACCCAAAGGCAGGGTGCACATGCCCCTTGCCTCTTAGAGAAGGTAAGACAAGTGACTCAATGAGGGCTGATCTCCCTATGTATGATTCTCCTAGGAGGAAAAGTGCAGGTTCCCAGGCAGGCTTTTGTGAAAATCAAATCCCATGTCAATCACTTGATATTTGGGGTTCAGGATGTTTTATCTTGTTTAACTAGTCTAGCCACAAATCAGTTAAGGGTATATTGTGTAGGTTGAATCTGGTGACATTTAAATTGATTATGTTTTTGTTCAAGTTCATCTAGTACAAGCATATGTTGCATGCTTTCTTCCTCTAAAGGGACAAGCATGACTGGTCATGTTCATAGATCTAGAGCTCCATCTAGTAACAGTGACCTTTTCTCTCTCCCTGAGAGCCCACCTGTCTCAGGGGAAGGTAGCTGTCATGTCTTTTTCATAAGGTCACTCATGCAACTTATGGAGAAGCCCAGTTGGTGAGTATTAAGGCTTCCAGTCAACAGCCATTCAAGTGATCTTGAAAGCAGATCCTCCAACCACAGTCAAATCTAGAAATGACAGCATGAATCCCTGGCCCACATCTTAACTGTCACCTCGGAGAGACCCTGAGCCAGAACCACTCAGCTAAGCTGCTCCCATATTCCTGGCCCCCAGAAAATGAGATAATACATGTTTAAATAATTGTTTTAAACCACTAGGATACTTTATTATATAACATTAGATAACTAACACAGTTGAATATAATAGAGCCTAGCACAATGCCTGGCACATAAGCAAGTGTTATTTGAGTAACCATTGAAGTGGAGTTTTTTTGTTTTTTTTTTTTACTTTAATGGATTGTATATAATGCCGATATTATATGTGATCCCTGACACCTACATTGTATAAAGGTTTTTTGATATGATCATAAAAAGATCAATTATGAATCTTACTGAGATCTAAACACTGGTGGTCCTGGATGTAAAAAAGTGGAATGAGCAATAATATACTGAAACTCGAATTCTGTCTCTAATCTTATCACTGATTAACTAGGTGACCTATGAAAAGTCACCTAAACTTTCTAAATTTCAATTTCCTTATCCATTAATTGGGGACAATAATCTCAACCTGTTTTCAGAACACAGTCAATATAATTTTATGTAACAGTGTATTAACATTATTTCAATTAAATTAATTTGGTTAGGTCTGCCTTTTTAATTTTTTAAGCAAGTAAGCATTACATATTTTAGGTGTGAATACCATAGAGAATTTTCTTTCAAGAGGTGGTAATGTACTTACTGATTTTACTGTGTGCATGTGTAAATATTAGCATCATTCATAGGCAAGCAGTTTAGGTTTAAGTGTGTGGCAGTATGGTACCTTATTAAATATCAGATCTCATTTTATTAGCCTTTTGAAAATTTATTAACTTTAAAAAGAATACATAATTATGACTGACTCCTTTTCCTTTTTATTAAATTAATCTCTAACTGTGGCTAGATATCTGCCCCTCTTTATGGCTGCAGCAGTACTTAAACATTCTTAGTAATAAATATACATTTAGCTAGTAATTTGGTCTGAGCTTAAATGTTCATCACAGAGCAAAATTGTGCCCAGTAGCAAGTATATAAATGGTAGAATGTATTACTTTTTCTTTTAGAGAGGAGGACTTTCTCTTTAGAGAAAGGCTTTATACAATATAAAGTCAAAAGCAGAGATTATGTAAATATTGACAATGTACAGTTTGGCGTGAGTAACCTGAGATAAATATGTTAGGATGGATAAGATTCAGCCGTAGTATAGGATTCAATCCTTGATTATATAGTGGATGAATTATCCTAGCTTCTTGGTTTTTGAACAGTGGTACCACCTGATCCATAGGGAATAAGTTTCAAGACCCTTATGGGTACCTGAAACTGTACTTAGTACCAAAACCTACATATACTATGTTTTTTCTACATGTACCTTCCTGTGATAAAGTTTAATTTATAAATTTGGCACAGTAAGAGATAATAACAACTACTAATAAAAACAGAATAATTTTGACTATATACTATAATCAAATTATTTGAATGTGAATGTATTCTCTCTCCCCAAATATTTTCTTATATTGTACATCTTAGCAATCTCAGCATATGCTTTTGTTTTCTTTCCTTATTAAGTCAAGAACTTTCACCTTTCATTTAAAGAAAGTACGTTATGGCTTCTTTTTGCCATCCCTAAGTTGTTAGCATCACTACTCCTGCACTTTGGAGTCATTATTAAGTAAAATGAAGATTATTTCAGCACAAGCACTACAATACCAAGATAGTTGACCTCATAATTGAGATGGCTATTAAGTGAAAATGAGCAGGTAAAGTGTACAGTATTGATAGACTGGACAAAGGGATGATTCACGTCCTGGGTAGGATGGAGTGGGATGGCATTAGATTCATCACAATGTTCAGAATGACACACAATTTAAAACGTCTGAATTGATTATTTCTGGAAATTTTTATTTAATACATTTAGACTACAGTTGACCTTGGGTAAATGAAACCTCAGAAAATGAAAGTGGACAAAGGAAGATTGTTGTATTTTTTCTTGCTTTCTGCTATTTAGCTATAACCCCAAATCATATGAAATTACTGGGTTAACTAGACATTGAATTATATGTGGTTATACATGATCTGTAGTAGTAACAAGAAAAATTCCAGGGAAAAAAATGGACAGAGTTTCATGCACCCCATTTCCAATATTAAATTAAGAATTAAATGAAAAATGGACACCAGGAAATTGAGATGAGAGAAGACTGGTGACAGTATGTTTTCAACAAAATTTCTCACCTATTGAAAATACCTGCCAGTTCAGAACAGAGGAGAAGATAAAAAAGAAAGTATAGGAAATACTTTTAGCCTCAAGGGAAGAGGACTTAGCATGACTCACATCGTGTTAGTTTGAAAGCAAAGGCTGTAATGTGTGTACTGAGGAACTAGTGTTATCTCAAGAAATATTCTCTCTCAACTTGTGGAGTTAGGCTTGCTGGTGTTACTCTGTAATCCTCTAATTCCCTGGAATAAGAATCACAATGTTCCTTAGTTGTTTTCCTTGGTGGCTCACCAAAAGCAGAGAATGTTTTTTGTAAATGGAATAGGCAAAGCTTGCTTTAGTTTGAAATTCCAACAGGAGCACATTATTTATGAATGTGTATACTGCCTGTTATTGTAAAGAACTAACAACATCTTTTAACTATACACCATGACATAATTTTTTATTTCTTTTAAATTGTATTTCAAAATCTAAAAATGACTTGTAGTAGATACCATTTTGAGTTTTTGTCACCTCCACTGAGACACACACCATGCTTCAGCCCTTTACTATAACTCCTGTCTATAGGTTGGGTCCTATTATGGTTTAGATATTATGCGTCCTCTCAAAGCTCTTTTGTGAAACAATGCAAGAAGGTTTAGAGGTAAAATGATTGTGTTATGAAAGTCTTAACCAAATCAGTGCATTAATCCCCTTATAGAGATTAACTGGATGGTAACTGGTAGGATGTGTCTGGAGGAGATGGGTCCCTGGTAGTATACCTTTGATGTTTGTTTGTTTGTTTGTTTGTTTATGAGTGCCAGAGATTGAACCCAGGGGCACTTAACCACTGAGCCACATCCCCAGACCTATTTTGTAATTTAATTAGAGAGAGGGTCTCACTGAGTTACTTAGGGCCTCGCTAAGTTGCTGAGGCTGACTTTGAACTCACTATCCTCCTGCCTCCCGAGCCGCTGGGATTACAGACGTGTGCCACTGCGCCTGGCTATATTTTGTCCTTTTTGAGCAGATCTCTCTCTGCTTCCTGGTGCCATATTTTCAGATGCTTTTCTCCAACACACACTTTTGCAGTGATGTTCTGCCTTATCCCAGACGCTGTGTGTACTGAGGAAGGGGGTTGGCCATCTATGGACTGAGACCTCTAAAACCATGAGCCCCCAAATAAACTTTTCCTCTAAAATTGTTCTTGTTGTGTCTTTTGGTCATAGCAGTGAAAAAGCTGATTAAAACAGTCCTTTAGGTATATGGGTAAAAGAACCTTTCACTCTACCTGACCATAGCTGATTGGATGGTGTTCAGTCATTGATAGAATCTGAATCAATGAGATTCCTGCTTCTGGGAATTTAGAATTGGGACATAAAGGCTTTTGCTATTCTCTTTTAAACATTGAAACTGTAACCAAACATGGATTTTAAACCAGGCATGTAAACCCAAAATAAGAAGTCATTCTGCAGGGAGAGAGGAATGATGCCAATTGTCTGAGAAAACTAGTTGACCCTGAGCTGTAGTGCTCCTTGAGAAAGAGAAAGAAAGGAGAGAGGAGCTTTCTGATCCCCCTCAAATTTCCCCTGGCCACTACCCCACAAATGGCCCTACTGCCCAATTCCATGAGCTTTTACCTTGTATCCATGTATTGAATGACACTTTTTTTTTTTGTTAAACTAGTTAGAATGTATAACTTATGCATTTTTTAAAATATGTTTATCACTTCATTTAAGAGAAACAAATATTTTATCTATAAGAAGTAAAACACATTTTGAAAACTTTGGTGTAAAGGAATAGCATAAGGCCTATGGAAAGCCTGCAAAGATTAGTCTTTTGAATAAAGACAGCAAAATTTCAGAGTAAGAAGCTCTAAGCTCTTGTTCTCCCACAGAGATATCAAAACACACATCCACACATCCACACACACACAAGCAGAAACTGTTAGAACCAAGAGTTCTGGAAAATGGGTAAACAGCAACCAACTAAGTACTTAAGAAAAAGGCACATGAAAACAGTAGAAATGTTTTGTGGTGATTTTGCTTGTCTTTACCCTACCTCCTTTCCCTTGTGGGGCACTTAGAGTGGCAGTAGTCTTGTGGCAATAGTCTGGCAAAGCAGCAGCAGTTATAAAGCTTCTACAGTCATAAAGAGACTAACAGCAGTACGGTCTAAAAGCATTAGCATCCCCTGTCCCTAGTGTGGAGCTATTTACCAGGTTCACAAAGGAGCAAGCAAAGCAGACCTTATTTGCAAATTATTGTGTTCTAACCTGACTGGGGGTACTCTGGCCTGAATTTGTGTTCCCTACATATCCATATGTTGTAACTCTAACCTCCAGTGTTACTGTGCATAGAGACAGGGCCTGTGAGGAAGTAATCAAGCTTAAATTAAGTCATAATAGTAGGGTCCAATTTGATAGAGCTGGTGCTCTTGTAAGAATAGGAAGAAACACCATGGTGTATGCTTGTTCCTTTCTCTCTCCATGCCCCTCTGTCTCTCTGTCTCTGTCTCTGTCCCTGTCCCTTTCTCCTTTTCTCCCTCCTTCATTCCCGCCCCTCTCTCCCTCTTTCCATTCTTCCTTTTTTTCCATCTGCCTCTCCCCATCATGTGAGGACACAGAAGTATCCCATCAGCTAAACAGGGTAAAACTAGAAATCAAGTCAGCTAGTACTTGATCTTGGACTTTGCAGCCTTCAGAACTATGAAAAATAAGTTTCTGATTTTTAAAAGACATTCAGCCTGTGGTATTTTGTTATAGCAGCCCACACAGACTAATAAAGAAGTACTGATTCTCTAGTTCACCTAAGTCAGAATTTAGGCCAGAAAACTTGAAAACACTGCAGGCTGAATTAACAAGCTGGGAGTGAGATTACAGTTGAAACATACAGTACTTAGGCAAAAGTTGGGTCAGATTTATTTGGGAAATTAGGAAATTCAAAAGCAATCATGTACACATGAAGCCATGCACATATCCAGGGCAAGGCATATGCCCAGAAAACACTTGAGAAAACCCTAATAAGCTTTCATCTTGGGCTGATTCCTTGGCACAGTGCAAGCCTGGCTAATTAAAGTAGACCCTGGCTCAGAGTCAATTTGTAAGATTGGGAGAGTATGTGGCATTAAGGAAAATTCCTGTCAGAACACTAGCTGAACACAAGCCAAGGAAAAGAGGCTTCAGTGACCTCATTGACAAGGAATACAGTCTGCAATAAAAGTTTGGGAAAGGCAATAAATAAACGAACTGCCAATTGGTTTGCAGTAGTAAGTCATACTTTTCCACTAAAGGAGAGGGAATGGTAATCTATGAGACAAACTGAAGTTAAGTTGTTAGAATTCCTTGATGGAAAAATTTACCTTTGCATTTTGTTGCTTAATTTCCTGAAAATAACTTGGGAGATGCTTGTGATTTGTCTATCTACTGCTTTGGTTCCTTGGATCCCACCTGTTATTCCACTTTAAGGAAAAAACAAATAATTATTGTAGAGGTCTCTGTATTTTGCAGCTGCCTTTTTAAGGAGCACTTTTCCCAGATAAAACGATAAACAAACAAACAAACTGCCACAGTCTTTAACATCCAGGAAATTCTGGAGAAGGCGTAGGGAGAATCTCATTTCCAGTTAACATATTATAATAGTCAAATGTCTAGTGTTCACTTAAAAAAATTACAAGTCATAAAGGAACAAAACAAATAGGCAGACACCATCCCTGAAAGACAACTGTCTTAAATATGCTCAAAGAACTAAAGAAAAACATGAACAAAGACCAAAAGGACACTAGAAAAAAATGATGTCTGAACCAAATGAGAATACTCATAAAGAGAAATTGTGAAAAGGAGCAAGAGAGAAATTCTAGAGCTGAAAAGTACAATGATTAAAATGAAAAAATATCCAGGGAAATTGAGCAAGCATATAAAAGATTCAGTGTACTTGGAGAAGGACAATTGAATTTAAATTATTGACTTTAAGGAGCAGAAAGAAAAAAGAATGAGGAACTTCACTCATTGTTGAAATGCAAATGCAAAACCATTTTGAAGGAAAGTTTGGCAGTTTTCTTACAGAACTAAACAGTCTTAACGCACAATCCAGCAATTGTACTCCTTGGTATTTACCCAAATGAACTGAAAACTTATGTCCACACAACCGACTGCATGTGAATATATATAGCAGCTTTATTAATAATTGTCTGCACTCAGAAGCAACCAACATGGCCTCCGATAGGACTAAAAGTTTGTGTAGTGTCCAAAATTCATGTGCTGAAACCCCAATCTTCAGAGTAACTATTTTTGGAGATGAGATCTCTAAGGAAATAGTGAAGGTTTATGAGGTCCTAAGGGTGGGTCCCTGCTCCAAAAATATTGATGTTCTTATAAGAAATGTCAGAGCACTTGTGTGCACATACAATCTCTCTTTCTCTATTCCTTCCTCCTTCCCTCCATACACATAGGTAAAACTGTATGAGGACATAACACAAGAGTACCATCTATAACCCAGGAAGAGAGCACTCACTAGAAACTGAATTTATTAGCACCTTAATCATGGACTTCTACTCTCCAGAACTGTAAGAAAATTAATTTCTGTTAAGTCACCCAGCCACTGGTATTTTGTTGTAGTAGCCTGAGTGTACTAACACAGATAAGTGGATAAATAAACTTTTGTACACTTAGACAAAAGAATACTATTCAACACTAAAAATAAATAAGCAACCAAGATACAAAAAGATATGATAGAGCCTTAAGTGCATATTACCAAGTAAACAATTTGAAAAGGCTATGTATTTCATGATTCCAACCAGATTACATTCTGGAAAAGGCAACTATGTAAACAGATCAGTGGTAGGCTACAGGTTTGGGGGGAAGGAAGGGTGAATTGGTGGAACATAGAGGGCAGGAAAACTCTTATTTATGAAACTATAATGGTGGATAAATGTCATTAAAATTTTTAGGGCAGGAAAACTCTTATTTATGAAACTATAATGGTGGATAAATGTCATTAAAATTTTGTCTAAGCAGAATGTATAACATCAAGGATTTACTCCAATAAACCCTGTGAACTTTGATTGATAATGATGTGTCAGTGTTGTTTATTGATAGAAACTGTAGCATGGGATATGACAGTGGAGAAGGCAGTACATGTATGGGGGTAAGGAACATATGAGAAATCTCTCTACCATCATCTCAATTTCACTGTGAATCTAAACATTTTTAAAAATAAAGTATGTTAATTTTTAAAAGTGAGTAGAATCTAAGGTACATTTGGGACACCACCAAGTGAACCAACATATGTTACAGAAATTCTAGGAGGAGAAGAGAGTGAGAAAGGGGCAGAAAGAGTATTTGAAGAAATTGTGGACAAAATCTTCCCAAATTTGATTAAAGATATTAACCTACAAATTCAAGAAGTTCAGTGCACTCCAAGTTGAAGAAATTCATAGATACTCACAATGAGATATTCTAACCAGTCAAAAGCCAAAGGTAAAAAGTCTGAAGGTATCAGTAAAGAAGTGACTCATCACATACAAGAATCCTTAATGAGATGAAAGGTCTATTTCTTAACAGAAGCCATAGAGCTAGAAGACAAGGAGAGAGATTTTAAAGTGATGAAAGAAAAAAAATACTGTTAACTGAGACGTCTATACTCAACAAAATCGTCCTTCAAAAAATCAAGAAGAAATAAAGAGTACAAATTAATGAAATGGGGCAGAACAGGAAGTTAATGTGCTTTTAATTATTTTTATTGCTCTTGCAATAAAAATGTTAATAAGTAAACATACAGGTATTTAAAAAGAAAGAAATAATAAATTACATTTCCACTGTAAAAAAAAAAAAAACAAGAAGAGTTAAGACATACTCGGGTAGACAAAAGCTGAGAGATTTAATTATCACTGGATCTACCATACAAGAAATGCTAAAGGGAATCTTTAAGTTTGAAATGAAAAATACTAGACAGTATCTCAAAGCCATATGAAGAAATAAATATTTCCATAAACATTAATACATAGGAAAATATAAAAAACAAGTATTCTCTTTATTTTTGTTTATAAGTCTGCCTTTTATTTCTGACAGGATTTAGAGACACATTAATAAAAATTTATAAATCTTTTGAATACATAACATAAAGATATATTAAAGACAATAACAACAAAGGGGAGTATAGTTTTTGTATGTTTTTGAAGTTAAGTTGTTACCAATTCAAAACAGATTGCTATAAATTTAGGGTGTGAAGTGTGCTTTATTAATATATATGTATTTTAAAAAGTCATTTAGATTCACCATGGTAACCACAAAGAAAATGTATAAAAATATATATACAAAAGGAAATGAGTAGAGAGACAAAATGGTTAACTACAAAAATCATCTAAACATAAAAGAAGGCAATAAAAGAGGAAATGGGGGACCAGAAAGGGTTATGGCAGACAGAAAACAAGTAGCAAAATAATAGAAGTTCCTCATTGCAAGTGAATACTTTAAATATAAATGGGTTAAACTCTTTGATCAGAAGGCAAAGATTTGTAGAATGGATAAATAAATATGATCCACTAACATGTTTTCTACAAGATAGTCACTTTAGATCCAAAGTCACAGATAAGTTAGAAAAGAGAGGTTGCTATTCTAATATCAGGCAAACAAGACTTCCAAGTCAAATGCTATCTTAATGACAAAGGACACTATATGTTGATAAAAGGGTCAGTTCATCAAGAAGATATAACAATCATAAATATATATGTACCAACAAACAGACCCAAATATGTGAAGAAAATGTTGACAGAATTAAAGGTAGACAAACTTCTACAATGATAATTGAAGACTTCAATACAGAACTTTCAAAAATAAAATAACTAGACAGAAGATAAGCAAGGAATTAGAGCACTTGTACAACATAATTCACAAATCTCACTGAACAGGCATACAGAGAACATTCCATCAATAATAGCATAGTACATATTCTTCTCAAGGGTACATGGAATGTTCTCCAGGATAGACCATGTGTTACGCCACAAAAGAAATCATTTTTTTTAGACGTTGATGGACCTTTATTTTATTCATTTATTTTTATGCAGTACTGAGAATTGAACCCAGTGCCTCACACATGCTAGGCAAGCACTCTACCACTGAGCCACAATTCCCACCCCACAAAAGAAATCTTTGTAATTTTTTTTTTTTTTTTTGGTACCAGGGATTGAACTCAGGGGTACTCGACCACTGAGCCACATCCCCAGCCCTATTTTGTGTTTTATGTAGAGGCAGGTTCTCACTGAGTTGCTTAGCAAGCTTCACCATTGCTGGGGCTGGCTTTGAACTAGTGATTCTCCTGTCTCAGCCTCCCTAAGTGCTGGGATTACAAGCGTGAGCCACCACTCCCGGCTAAATCTTCGTAAATTTAAAAACATTAAAATTATACACAGTATCTTTTCTAACCATAGTATAATGAAACCATAAATCAAAATAGAAGGAAAACTGGAATATCCACAAATAGTGAAAATTAAAAAACACATTACTAGATAACAAATGGGTCAAAGACAAAATTATAAGGAAGATTAGGACATATTTAAGGCCAATGAAAACAAAAGCATAAACATATTAAAACTTACAGGATACAGTGAAAACAGTATTGAGAAGGACATTTATAACCATAAATGCTTTCATTAGAAAAGAGAAAAGTAATCAATGATCTACCATTATCCTTTGAGGAAATAGAAAAGGAAGAGCAAAATAATATGAGAGAGAAAGAAATAATAAAAACTGGAACATAGATAAATAAAATAGAGAACAGTAAAACAATAAAGAAAATCAGCAAAACCAAAATTTGATTCCTTGAAAATATTATTGAAATTGACAAACCTTTAACAAAACTGGCAAGGAAAAAAAGAAAAATACAAATGAAAATCAGAAATGAAAGTGGGAATATTATTGCCAACTTTAAAAATTACAAAGGAATTATAAGGAATACTATGAACAATTGCATACCACAAATCAGATAAGCTAGGTGAAATGTAACAAATATTAGAAACACATAAATTATTTAACCCACTCACAATGAAGGAGAAAAATCTCAATAGTACTATAACAAATAAAGTGATTGAATTGGTGATCAGAAATCTCCCAAAGAGAAAAGTCTAAGAGTAGGTGGCTTCACTGGTGAATACTACAAAATTAACACCAATCCTTTTCAAATTCTTCCAGAAAATAGAAGAGGAGGGAATACTTTCTAACTCCTTCTGTAAGGCCAGCATTTCCCTGATAAAATCACCAGAAAAAGACATCTCAAAAAAGTACAGGCCAATATCTCTTAAAAATATTGTAGCAAAAATCTTCAACAAAACGCAAGTAAACTGAACCCAACAGCATATTAAAAGACAAACAACCTGACTGAAAATGGGAAAAGGAGTCGAATAGACATTTCTCCAGAAAAAGATGAACAAATGACACATGAAAAGCTGTTAAATATCTTTAGTCATTGGAGTAAAATGAAACATGCCAATCAAAACAACAGATACATTTTCATACTTCATACCACAGCTATCAGGAAAAAAAAAGGACAGATTTTGGTAAGAATCTGGAGAAATTGGAACACTTGTATATTGCTAGTGGGAATATAAAATGGTTCAACTACTGTGGAAACCAGTTGGGCAGTTTCTTAAAAAACTAAACACAATTACCATACAATCCAGCAAGTTTACTCTTCAGTATAAACCTCAAAGAGTTAGAAGCAGTTTTGAAGAGATATTCATAGTGACATTATTTATAATAGCCAAAATGTAGAAAAATCCAAGTGTCCATCAGTGAATGAGTGGCTAAACAAAATATAGTATATACATACTGTTGAAAATTATTCAGCCATAAAATGAAGTGAAGCTCTGATATATGATACAACATGAATGAACTGTAAAGTCATTATACTAAGCGATTGAAGCCAGATACAAAAGGACAAATATTGTGTTATTCCACTCATGAACTGTCTGGAATAGACAAATTAATAGAGAGAGAGAGAGAGAGATTAAAGTTTACTAGGGTGTGGAGGAGGGGACAAGAGTGAGTTATTGCTTAATAGCTACAGAGTTTCTGTTTGGGGTGATGGAAAAATCTTTGGAAATCTTTGGTGATGATATTTGTGCAATAGTATGAATGTAATTAATGTCATTAATTGTACCCTTAAAATGGCATATTTATGCTATATATATTTTGTCACAATAGAAAGCAATACAGATTGCATATATTTTTACAAATTATAATATTTTGCTAGAGAAAAATGTAATATTGCAGAAAAGGCAGATGCATTCATTATTTTACTTTCCTTTTTATGGGGACTTTAATTATTTGTAGGTAGACCATATAGGTAAAGTGAGCTCCATTGTCTTTTTAAAACTGCTGGACTTCAGTTTATAAGTAATCAAGAAAAATAGATGGATAATTATTATATACAAACTTGATGAAACATTTTATAGGCATAAAATAATAACTATTATGAATTGCTACAGCAGCACAAACAGGAGTTTTGCTGGAAGAAATCTTGCTGTCTCAGTTAAAGCCTGAGGGCTTTTCTTTTACCTTTCCAATTAATTCCTTTTTCCATTTCCCATAAACGTTACTTGAACCAATATCCTTGTTCCTTTATCTACTTTACCTCACCCTTTGTTCTAACCAGATATTTTTTATTCTTTATTTTTATTTTGTTGGTACCAGGCATTGAGCCCAGAGATACTTAACCATGGAGTCCTTTTAATAGTATTTATTTTGAGATAGAGTCTTGCTAAGTTGCTTATGGTCTCACTAAATTGCTGAGGCTGGCATTGAACTTCAGATTATATTTTTAAAAATAATTGCACTCAACTCTCTTTTCCACTTGCAGACTTCCTACAATAGTATTCTCCTCCATTCCAGGTTGTCCTTTCAGCCCCATCCTATTCTGGAGACCCTCTCCCTTCCTTTAGAACCTGACCTCATGGGCTAATTCGCACATTTTCTATATTCCTAATTTCTCCTGCACCTTTAGTTTTTACATTCCTTTACCTTACTGCACACACCCTTCCTTCCTTTTCCATATCACCTGTTTTTATTCACTGTCTTTATTCATGAATTTATTCATTTCCTTGTGAAAGTAGAGAACACTTGTTTTTTATAGATTGCCCTAGAATATCTCTGAGAGAAAAATTTCTTTCTTTGAAAGAAAATCAAAACCCTTGATGAGGGCTAAAGTAGAACATAAGACTCAGGATTTTATATTCTCGACACCAACCAAGTCTTCAGAGACAAGAACTAAGCTGCTTGGTCTGGGATGAGGAGCAGATTGTTTCTGCTGCTCCAGAAAAGGGAAAGGGTAAAGATGAAAAGAGAGAAAAACCAGGCTTTGGGTAATAAGAGTGTGGGTACTGTGAGAAGAGGAGTGGGGGCCTAGGAGTTACGGAGTCCTAGGCCAGAGGCCTGGCTTTGAATCAAGCAAATCAGGTCCAGCCACTTGTCCCAAAAACCAAACAGAAAACGTAATAGTGAAAGCATGAAAGAAACTTTAATCTGAGTAGCTACACCAGGAAGACTAGGGTACCCATATCCTTAGCCCTGTCTTTAAGGGGCTGAGGATGACTTTAAGGTTTTATAGAAAAGGAAATAAAGGAAATGGTGGAAATGGAAATGGTCTGCATGACCCAGGGCTGTGCAGTTGCCAAAACAGGTGATATTGATCAGCATGGTCTGTCCATCATTATATAAGGACTGGCCAGGCAGGGTATTGTCCCACCTCCATAAGAAAGTTGCTGTTAATTGGGTGGGGTAGCTTTCACTCAGAAAAAGATGTTTATCCAATCAGACATTGTTCCTGAAATCCAAGGTGTCTTAGAGCAAAGGAGACAGATGCAAAATGGAAGCAGAGATGCCAAGTCTTTAATCCTGAACATTTATAGACAAAAAGTGACAAGGCTTAAGTCCTTGTTATACTTCTAGTGAAGAAAAAGAAGCAGGGAAGAAAAACCTGACTAATTATATTCAATGACATCTTTACTGGACATGATTTTAGAGAATCGCTAACCTATTTGGGGGGCAGGGACTGGGAATTGAACTCATGGGTACTCAACCACTGAGCCACATCCCCAGCCCTATTTTGTATTTTATTTAGAGACAGGACCTCACTGAGTTATTTAGTGCCTCTCCATTGCTGAGGCTGGCTTTGAACTAGAGATCCTCCTGTCTCAGCCTCCCAAGCCACTGGGATTACAGGCGTGTGCCACTGTGCCTGGCCAAGAGATTCATTAATCTTAACAGTATGTTTTAGGGAATAAAATGGGAAACTTCTAAAAAAAATATTACTTCTGTAAGTTTACATATCATTTAAGATTAAATGTATGATATGTAATACGCAAAACAACATTCTTAATAAACTAGTTTAGAAAATCAAGTTTTTCATAAATTGTAGTCCAGTTAACTTCAATGAATGGTATTCTCCTCAATGTTAGATCTAGTCCAGATTTCTAGTCATGGCAAAGTCTTGAGAAACAGGACCTGTTGCTTTTTCAAGGAATTACCTCTGGCACAGACACCTGCTTCAACTCAAGGACATGTACCTCTCAGAGCATCCATCCAGTGAGTGATCACCAAAGGGCTATAAAAAGCCCAGCTTCTGTCTTCCACACTATGATACTCCCTAGGACCATTACAAATTTAGAATTCCCCATGAAGTTGCCTTAGGCTTTTGGCAAGACTACGTTATAGTTCAACTTTGTACTTCGCCTATTCCTGCTTCTTTCTCTTTCCTTTCACAGGTGTTGATCTTAGAAGCACTCACTAATGCTTTCTGCATGCTGAGCTCCATTTCATTCTATTTTCTGAGAACTAGCCCATAATAAAACCTAATGCAAAAGGAGAGCTATTTTCCAACCCTCCTGATATTCAAGCCCCTTTTTAAATATCTAAAGTCAATACGTGACATAATTTTGACTTACTTCTGCTTACCTAGAGTGAGCTCTTCATGAATGTTAGATCCATTAACATCAATGTTCCAGATGAGAAATGAAGAAAGATAGAGCCTATGAAACTTATTGGTGGTGTTATCTGTCCACAGATGAGCTCATAATCATTTAGCCATGTTGATTGATGGTGATTTGGACAATTACTGAAGTTTTTGAATGTTTCACATTTAACCAGACAATTTTCAAATACTTTCAGTATTCCAGCCCTCTTTATGACCTCTATAGTCTCTTTGCCATTGGATAAAACTTAATAGAATCTGCACATGTACACATATTTTAATTTTAAAGATACTTGAAACAACATATACTGTACAAAGTTGAGAAAATATTCATGTTATATTTCTGATAACTTTTTTAAAAGTCCACCATGGTGTGATATGATGGAGTACAAACTATTAGACAGAATGTGTTTTAATCCTGGCTCTGTTACTCACTAGCTGCTGTCTGAGCCATTTGATCCTCAACTATGAAAGGAAGATGACATGACGATGCCCATCTTTTAGAGTAGTTGTGTTGGTTACATGGGAGAATATTTACAGAGGCCCTAACACATTACAAGTACTCAGTAAATTGTGGTTATTTTTATCCACAGCTATAATGATAATAAGAAGATTGACCAAAAATTTTAAGTGGCAATATCTTTTCAATTTAATTTATTTGAATTGAGGAGAATACCACCGAGGAGAATACCATTCATTGAAGTTAACTGGACTACAAATAAATTTAAATTTATTGCCACATTTTTTAGTCCACTAGTAGCAAATATTAATTAGGAAGCATAAAGATACTCCCTATAAAGATACTTATAATGAAAAGTGATACTTATAAAGTATCACTTTTAATGATACTTATAATGAAAGTGATACTTATAAAGAAAAGTGACTTTTCTATAAAGATACTTATAAATGATACTTATAATGAAAAGTGACTTTCATCCAAGGGGCAATTATCTCTAAACCTAATGAGTTAGATTAAGTAATTTCAAAGTTCTTTTTCAGTTGTTAAAGCCTCAAGAGTCTATGGATTAGAATGATTTTTCAAAAAACAGAACCAACTGTTTCTAAAAATTTGCTTTGAGTCTGTCTTTGGTAAGAATGGATCACATGTCAGCTCAGTGGTAAAGCACTCCTGGGTTCAAGCTCTAACTACAGAAAAAAAAAAGTGATTACATGTCAACATCAACAGAGCTATAATTCTAAGTCTTCTTTACTAGTGGTCTGATTGCAAATAATTTAGACTCTTTTAAAAAAATTTTTAGTTGTAGATTGACAAACCACCTTTATTTTGTTTGTTTATTTTTACATGGTGCTGAGAATTGAACCCAGTGCCTCACATGTGCTAGGCAAGCACTATCACTGAGCTACAACCCCAGCCCCAGACTCTTAATTTTATTACAACATTGTGTAAAATATATGTCAGTACAGAGGTAGTAATAATCAAATTATTACAAAAATGGGAGTTACTGTCCATTATTTTGTTTTAGACTTGTAGTTGCTTAAACTGTATTTAAGTTGATTTCTTATAGCTCATTTTTTTCTCTCAATACTAATTATTTCTCATGATTAGTATTGTCTTTGTGTATGGAGGCAGTTCTGTCTAAACAGAAGCAACCGTTTTGTTTTCCCTCTGTCATCTGTTAACCTAGTCCTGGGAACTAGTTTCCTCTGATAAAATTCCTACTACTACTTCACACCTTTGGACAGCTACTTGAACACACATCCTCTGTTTCATCTTTTTTGGCTAGGAATGAGTTACATGTATATTTGTCCATCCTTTGGAACCAATTTACAGTAAAACTTTACCTCTACTTTGAGCTGGTCTTGACTTCTCTTTTACTGAATAGATCCAAGGTAGCAGACACAAACCAGATTTATTTTCTGCTTCTTCTAAGTATGTTTCTATATGTATCTTCCTGCTTTTTACCTAAAAAGAGAAGTGTGCCCTCCTTTTTCGTGAGAAACAGGATAGCATTTTTCTCCCTCTCTGCTGTGCATCGACCACCTAATGTACCTATTAGAGCATTATCAATCAATATACTGCCCATTCTTTTATATGTCAGACTTTCGGCAAGGATATACTTAACTGGAAAATGGAAGGGGCTAAAGGTTGAAGGTGGAAGAAGATGGAAACTGAACAGGAAAGTAACACATGATAGTTGAAGATTGAGAGATCTAGGTGGAAGGTGAAAGCAGAATAGAAAGAAACTTCTAGAGTTCAAAAGATTCAGCATTCCAGTTCTACGAGGAGACTGGAATTAGTGCCCAAAATAAAATGTGGAGAGGTACTAAGGGCAAGAAAGACACATGTGGAACAGGAAAGAATTGAGGGAGGGAATAAGGATCAGGGAATTTAACTAGTTTTGCTTCTTTTATACAAATAACCATTTATGGCATTGCTGTCTTTTATCTTTGAAATGCAGACATATCCCCCAATTTATAAATATGGGTGGGTAAAAATCTCCCTAGGATGTAGGAAAGGAAATGAGAAGACATGCTGTGCTCCAGTTTGCCAAGCTCTGAACTGCGAGCTGAGAGGCCAGTTCCCTTTTCTTTCATTATATTTTAAGTGTGTTTTTATGAAAACTGTTGATGAAACTGTTTCTATAGGGAAATGCATTCTTTGAATTGGATCATCTTAAAAATGAATTTTTGGAATACGGCCCATATGGAGACAAGGCCCTTTTCTGCTTTACTAACATTATCTAAAGATTACAGAATTTAAAAATATGTAAGTGGAAGAACAGTGAGTGACTTGCTGAAGTTGTTAGAATTAAATTAAGCTAAAATTAGAATTTATACAAACCTTCATTCAGTGTATAAAGCTTTGTTTTATATTAGACTTCAGGAGAACAGGAAGCAAGAGAACCAACCACCACCACCCAACACCCTACCCACTGCTTTCTCTTACCTTCTCTCTTTTCTACTTTACAATTTGGTTTCTCTCCTAGTTTTTCACTTCCCCTTCTCCCCCCCCCCCCCACCTCCTCCTCCTCCTTTTTCTTCTTCTTTTCCTTTGCTTTTTGTTTTTTTTATAGCGTTTAGTATTTGGCCTGCCTCCTTCAAGTCTCTTCATTTGTATTTTTTCAGTTCTAATTTTTATACCTGTCCCTCCTACTAGTGAAAAAAATGTCATTATGACTGTCATAAAAAAATTAGTTCTTAACTCTTTCTGGCTCTGTGACAAGCATTGTGAAAAAGAAATTATGTAGACAATTTCTGACCTCCCAAAGTAGACAAGCTATTGAGTTCCAGCTGTGATTTGATAACATCTTCATGATTCTTGACTTTTTTTTTCCTGTTTCTCAATCCCATTAAAAATCTTGTGATAGCAACAAATTACCTCTTTGCAAAAATGTAAAAGTCAGAGACTTACTCTATTTAAATACAATTTTGGGAAGTTCAAAAACTCCCTGATCCCATCAGGAGTTATACCTTTAAAACCCTGCTGGTTGTCTCAATAAATTTCACAGATGTCACATAGAGATAGGAAGAGTGTCTTAAAACATAATAAATTGTAATTCACTTTATTAAGAAAATCATTATACCATGTAATAGTCATTTTTTGTGGTTGAAGAGAAAAAAGGAGGAAGGAATATTATTAAATTATATGTAGGTCATAATATTGACCAAAAAGAAAACGAACAGTTATTGAGTGCCTACTACACACACATACACACATATCATATACATATATATATATAACTATACATATATACATTAAATATGTGTGCATATATATGTATATGTATACAAACACACACACACATATAAATTCATCCTTTAGTATTCATGGAGTATTGGTTCCAAATACCCCCACATACCAAAGTCTAAAAATGCTTAAGTTTTTTTATCTAAAATGATGTAGTATTTGCAGTCTTCCGTATACTTTAAATCCTCTCTAGATTACTTATAATGCTTAATACAATGTAAATGTCACATGAAGAGTTGTTCTATAGCATTGTTTAGAGAATAATGACAAGGGAAAGTATGTACATATTCAGTACAGATGTAATTTTTTTGGAATACTTTTGATACATGGTTAGTTGAGTTCATGGATGTGGAATTCACATATGGATGGCTCACTGTATACAAATGTATACATATGTATATATATATTTATATGTATACAAATACATATGATATACATACATAATTTTCATAACTGTATCATATAGGAATTATTGCACTCAAATATTGAAATTGAGACACAAAGATTAAAAAGATGACTCAGATCACCTGCTATTAAATAGTAGAATCAGAATTCTAACTCATATCTAACTCCAATGTCCCCATAGATATGATTTATTATTTATCTTTTCTACTCAACACAAAACTTAGCACATAGCAGGTACTCATGTAATGTTGGAATACTGATCAGATATACCGAGCAGAGTCAGATATAGAGCCCTACAGTAGATCACTGAAGGGTAAAGACCACTCTCCCCACCTGACCCCACCTCACCTCCCATTTCTCTGTGCAGAAAAAAACATTCTAACATTCTAAGGAGTAGAGAGAACTCCACAAACTTTCAGAGGAATATTGTAATTTTACTTTTCTCATCAGAAAAATATGTCAACTCTAGCAATGTGAAGGTAATGGGCTTGAATACGCCACTTTTCACTTGAAATAAATGTAGAATAAGTTATACTTCACATATGTATAATATGTCAAAATACACTCTACTGTCATGCATATCTAAAAAGAACAAATAAAAGAGTTAATGCCACAGTAACTTGAGGAAATGATTTTTGGTTTAGGAAGTCCCTTGAATATTAAAGGAAGCATTCTCACTGGAATTCCTGAAATTTAAAAAACAATTTAAAACATGTCTAGAAGAAAAATACAGCAATTTTAGTATTAATATAGTTCTCAAGTCTGATTTTAATGGTAAAAGAATCTTACTGATTGAGGAAATTGTTCAGAATGTACATGTCCATACTCTAACTAAGGCTAGCTAATGAAGGAAACCAAAATTTAAAGAGGATTGGTGAAGCACATGAAAGCAATATCAGAATATGGGCGACTCAGAGATAGAGGCTGATTGTAGTTCAAAAGAATATCTTTAGGGAAGATAATAAGTAACTTAATTGAACAGAAGTTATATTAAAAGTAAATACAGGGCTGGGGTTGTGGCTCAGTGCTAGAGCACTTGCCTTGCATGTGTGAGGCATTGGGTTCAATCCTCAGCACCACATAAAAAACCTAAAAATAAATAAATAAATAAATAAAGTTTTTATGTCCGACTACAATTAAAAATATTTTTTTAAAAAAGTAAATACAATCTTAGAAGCCAGATAAGACAACAGAGTGACACAGAAGCAGTGACTGAGTACTATTGATAGGTTCATTATTTAAAAGAAGATCATGATGCATGGCTTTTTAATTTCTCCAAATCCTTTCCTAAAAACATACTGAACAACGAAAATAGCAAAAGTTCAACTCACCACATCCTTCCGAAAACCAAATGAAAAACAACCTCATGAGTCTCAGAACAGTTAGATAGTACATTTTGCCCCACCCAAACCACAGACAACAGCAGGACCCATACAAGGCAGGCATAGGTTTAGCAAGCAGTGGTGCAGAAGTTCTGGAGAGGAGAGAGCAAGAGTTCCTCTTTTGCAGAAATTTTGAACAAATAAATAGAAAGGGGACTATCTCAAGTGGAATTTCCAGCAAGTAAATATTGTGAGAATAACAGTATAAAGGAGATGGCTCCATGTTCCAATGTATGTGTAAATAAAATGAAAAACATCTTAACCATACACTAAGGATCATGGACAGATCAGAAGGCAGTGGGATGGCTAAAACACACAGAAATATCCAGTAAAACTTCTTTCCTGCAGAAAATACTACCATGAAGAGAATTAAAATTGAGCAGGACAGGAACTCTGAAGGTAAAGGAGAAGAAATGATTCCACAGAGGGAGGTAAGGTAGGACTTCAAAGGAGGCAGACCTCTGAAAGTGGATGTGACTACACAAAGAGACTTTCTACATCTGCATGCATTAATCTATGTATGTACCTGCCTACTCTGTTAATACCAGAGGAGGGGGCTTTTAAGCAGTATAAGGCTAGCAGAGCACATCCCAGTCCTCTGCAAGATAGCCACTCCCTAAAAGCACAGAACACCTAATTTTGTTTATACATAAGCAATAAAAAGGATATGGTCAAACACCAAATCTACTATTACAGAAAAATGAACAAAGTTATGAAACAATGAATAACAATATATGTCACAAAATACATAATCAGAAACTTAGAGGAAAATTAAATAATGTAACAAAATTATCTAAAATAAATAAAGAAAACAATAGAAATTACTTAAAACAGAGAATACTATAACCAGAAAACTCAGAACTGACAGGACTAAATATCAATTGAGGACTGATCTACTTCAGAATTGGACTGAGTCACTGACTGTCCCTTCCCAGTTGAAAGACTAGGGTATATTACAAATCCCTTCCTCTCTGAAAAGCTCTGTACTCTAATTTTCCCCAGCCTCTTGAATCTATCAGCCATTTTTGTCAAATAAACAAATGCCTCAATAATAAAGGTGATGGCACATCCCATGTGATTCCCTTTTCCTCTGAGTCCTGGCCTCATGAATCCTCATGGAATGCTTTTCAGTACCTTCAAACTGTTCTAAAACAACCTAGCCCGTCATTGTCAGAGGTAGGATTTAAGAAATACAGTATTAAAAAGAGAGGGAAAATCAGAAATAAAGAATTCAAAAGAAAAAGGATAGATATGGAAGACAATAAAAGAGTCAACATAAGTGTTGGAAGAGAAACACTGAAATCAATGAAACAGAGCAAATACAAAATTCATAATGTAAGAAGATTCTCCTAAAGTTAAAAAAAATCTATGTTGAAAGAAATGAACCCTGAATAACCAATACCAAGACATATTTGCATTGAACTGGAAAACACAGAAAAAAACTGTCATTTAGGCATAAAGACCAAGCCACTTATGAAGGAAAGTAAAATCATATTTCCATCAGATTTCTTTTGCATCATAAAACTATGGAGCCACACATTTAAGGTATTAAAAGAAAGAAAATATAAAACAATGATTTTTATATGCGACTCAAATTCACTAGAAGTAAAAAAGCTACAACAGCAAAACAATTATGAACATGCAAGCACTCATGGACTATGATTCCCTGAACACTCTACCTAGAAAATGAGCTTCACCAAATAATTATAGGAGATGCTTGAACTAAGTTCCAAATGCATAACAGCTTGCCTATAAATCTTATTTGAATAAATGGATAGATATTTGTATATGTGAGTGAAAGAAAAAATTAATGAAGTTCAGAATATATCTGAAAAGGAAAAGATACTGATTATCATAGAATTAGAAATGTGAAGTCAAGGGCTAGGGTTGTGGCTCAGTGATAGACCACTTGCCTAGCATGTGTGAAGTACTAGGTTTGATTCTCAGCATTGCATATAAACAAATAAAATAAAGATCCATAAACAACTAAAAAATATTGAAAAAAAATTTAAAAAAAGAAATGTGAAGTCAAAGAATGTTAGTACCAAGGGGAAAATTTAGATGAAGTACTTTTACATCCTTATTTTTTAGATAAGCAAACTATATCTCAGAGTGTTTTGCCCAAGATGCACAGACAGTTCACAGCTGAGCTAGGAAATGGATCCAAAGTTTTCTGATACTTAGTGAAGTTATCTTTAAAAACTTATTCACTGACCTTAAATATTATTACTATACTTATTTCTCCCCCCAAATAAACAAATGCTATTTCCTTCCTGTATCCTATAGTAAAATGTTTTCTGAAAACTGGACCATAATGCTTTTCATTAACTTAAAATTTGTAACAACAATTTATGTTTATTATAGAAAAATAAAGAAAACATTCTTTACTTAATGTCCCATAATCCAGAGAAAGGTATTATTTGTTTTAAGCTTTTTGTCCTTATCTTTCTAGGCTTTTCTATTCTTTAAGAAAGAACACTTGTATACTTAAAACAAAAATAGGATCATATTGCCTATATTGGTTTGCAGTCTTTTTCACTAAATATTTCATGATCATCCTTCATTATCAATAAAATCACAAAGAAACTTTAAATAGATTTTTTATCAATGGAAATGTAAATTTTAATGTTACCTCATATGTTATTTTCATGAGCCTTTCATGAATTCAATCCAATAAATGTGATTTTTAAATAGTCTATCTTTTATCTTCCTTTAATTTACGTTCTTCCTTTGTGTTTGGCAGACATGTTTTAAACTTGTCAAGCTGCAAGTTTATGATCAGCTGCAGCCTCTTGGTACCTCCTAGAACCTGGAGACAGCATTATCAGATAGGTTTCCCTTGGGTAAGAAAGAAGGGAAGATAAGAGAGGGAGGGGATTGCTGTGTGCTAAGAAGGAAGGAGCCATGAGTAAGCAAACTAGAAGGCAAAATGTGTATACATTCTATATGCCTGTAAGCCAGGCTTCTCATGGAGATGGCACAGTGTGCGTGGCTCTGGAGAAGAAACCTCTCCTGTTCATGGCCTGGGATGGAGAGGACTAGGGATGCCACAGGGAGCAGCCCAGCCCACATCTTGGAACTGGCCTAAGGAAGCACTACTCAGACCCTCTTCCTTTGTTGGCTCCATCCCACATCATATCAAACATACTAAAAGGCAAACATTTCTCACAGAAGGTAACATTTCCATATAACCAAATGAAGGCTTGACTGCCATTGACCACTTGACTTGAGACATCGTCCTTTATACACATTTATTTCAAAAACTTGTTAATTTTAGTTTTTCTCTTTTAGGCATCAAACCATTTTCCACTGTGCCTATACTACCTAATGCCATTTTGCACTGTGCCTATACTACCTAATGCAAGGGATAGGAAGATCTGCAACCCCCACTTGGGTCCCGCTCTACTACACAGTGCCTCCATGTTTTTTAGCCATTACTATGTATAGGCAGGGACCCCCTACCTCTACTGGACATGGTGATACTATATGCAGTGCTAAAGCAAATAACATCATAGTTAGAAGGGCTTCTGCTGACGGAGCAGCTCCTTAGGTTTATGTATATCAAATACACACCCCAATCCAGACTAAATTCTTTGGAGAGCAACCAGAATCATTCTTGTTTTGATAATAGACAGATAAGCACCAGAGTTATTTAGTTTGGAGATTAATGTGTATTGTATATCTAGTTGTTCAAATAACTGAAATTGATTACTCTTAGGTAGTTTATGGAATTAATTTAATATTTTACCAATAGCAATAAGGTTCTGGTGAATCTTGGAAAATTGAACTCATTTCTCAGCTCTGCCATTAGCAACTGAGTCATTTAAGAAAATGATTTTACCTTTTTGAAACCTCAGTTTTCTCAATACCTATCTCATAGGATTGTTGTGAAGACATTATAAAATAAGACATAAAAAATCGCTAAGATCAGAGAGTGACGTATATTAATCCTTTTGTAAATATTAGTTATTATTACCATTAGTATCACTTCTGGGGCCCACAAAACTGGGTCCCAGAAAACTGGTGAGCACCACCTGAAAAATCCAACTAGTCTTTAATATAACCATGCCAAAAGGAGTGTGTTAACATTAGAGAGGAAGTTGCATACACATTGAATATGGTATGAACTATTTCTGATAATAGTTATGATCTTTGCTCCTATGATCTTTGCACATTGTAGTCCACTACCTGATATTGTATGGCCCATAGGTTAAAAATGGTTCTTCCATTTTTAAATAGTTGGGAGAAAAATCAGATGCGATTTAGAGGTGGTAAATCTTTGCACAAGACTATCAGGGTGTTTTTAAGGAATAGAGTAGAAGTCATATTAAAAGTAGAAATTTCTTCACTGAAAATAGAGTATTTCTATAAGAAATCAGAATTTATAGAGTAATGGTTAAGCTTTCAGTAGCCATATTGCTCCATGAGCCTCCCTTTTCTTATTTGTAAAATATAAATATCAAGAACACACTTCTTGGAGGAATTTTGTGATCAAATTATGTTTGTGTCATCTTTATGCTTGCAAAGTTCTTAGCATAGTTGTTGATAGGTCTCAGTAAGTGTTCACTGCTGCATTACTATGACTACAGTGATCTCTTGAGAGAGAGAGAGAGACTGATCTCATCTGTCCCTCACTCTGACTTCCTGTTTTGTATTTGTATAAATGGGTTTCACCATTGTTAAATGTCACCCACTTACAGGTGAAGGTGGGTTTTCTTTCTCAACCATTCCACTCTCTGGATGTAAAAGACTCCACCCTTCTCCAGGTATTTTTGAATGAAGGATTATACAGTGGGAGCCTTGCTCCTCCAAGAACACTGGCTGGCAGCTTTTGAAAGATTTTTGGATTGGCTTTTGGCTCTTTATCCCAATTTAGTGTCTGATGTGTTACTGTTGTCATTGTTGTTGTTACTTGCTCTGTAGCCCAAAGTTAACTCCTGTTCCACCCCATATCCAGGCTCCTGATATGAATCATAGCCTGAACTTCACTTAGCAGGATTTGCTTGTATAGGGATCAGAAAAAAGGCTGGATCATGGAGAGGAATAAGTAACATTTTGAATTTAGGCATACCTGGGTTCAAACCTCAGCATCAATACTTGCTGGTTTTATGACTTGGGTCCATTAAAAGACCTCTTTGTAAAGCACTTTTATTAGTAGTAAAATAGATAAGATAATCCCCTACTCAGTGAATATGAAGATGATGAAATAGAATAATGGATATGCTTGGTTTAAAGTACATTTCTTCAATTTTTTTTTAATCTGTATTTTGTGTATTTAAATTTGCATATGATTAGAGTGACACTTGTCTAGTTTAAGGTTTGCAAAAGACATATACATAACAGTGATTTCAAATTTGTTTTCCTGCCATATTTGATAGCAGATATAATTTTCTGGGTAATGATGTTTCATTGTTATGTGGGTGATGCTCTGTTATCTTTTTTTACTACTCCTTAGGCAACTGCTTTCTTTACAATCATTTGTTTCTATGTACTTGACCTTGACTTACTTCCTTATTTTATTACTTTACATAACCATTAACTTGTTTGATTACCTTTAATTAAGTTGAATTGGTATCTGAACATGGAGATGCCCTTGTTTCTTAGAGGGTCAAGTCTCTCCTTTGCTGATTGTGACAACTCAGTCAACTCATTGTGTCCTTTGTAAAGTGTGGTACTTATGTTTCCATATTTCATTCAGAGGAAATTTCAATTAAAAACATCTTTTAGGGAAATGAGCATTTTAATAATAGTATTAAAAATAGTATTTATAATTGATTAAACATGGTCTTCCTGATAATGCCTCAGGCCCTTGGTTAAAAGCCAATCTTTTTCTGTTGTAGTTTATATGAAAAAACTGGGTTCAATTATATCACTTTGACTTCTAGCCCTATTTCAATTTCCCCCAGTGTTCAAATAACAGGAATAGCAGTGTGGTGGCCTGCAGAAGAAGGAAGAGGCAGGTGAATCTAGAAGAGGAATCGTAGGGACACACACACATTCAGTATTGAGAGCGAATAAAAGAAGGTCTTTGTTCTTCAAAGTTTTCAAATTCTGGGCCATTTTATCTTCCAGGTTGGATCAACTGGCTTTTTAAAATTCTGGGCCCTTTCTCAAAGGTAGTTGAATTGTGTTTCAGAGAAACAAGAGACCCTTTGTGCTCCAAGGCCTAAAGGAGAGGGGAGAATGGGTTCAGAGGCTTAGTGTGAGCCCATAAATTGTTAGGAGCAGGGAACAATTAAAAGAACTCCTATGAATAGCCAGCATGGTAGCACATGCCTGTAACCCCAGCTACTCAGGAGGCTGAGACAGGAGGATTGCAAGTTTGAATTCAGCTTTGGGAAATTATTAAGACCTTGTCTTAAAATAAAAAGGGCTTGGGTTGTAACTCAGTGGTAGAGTGCTTGACTGGCATTTGCAAAGGCCCTGGGTTCAATCCCCAAAAGTACAAAAATACTTACTATGCATATGGCTACATACACCATGTGATGACCATATGATGATCAGATGTGGAGGCCTATGCAGCCCTGTGTTCCTGGGTTCACTTGTGGGAATAAAATAATATCTCTACCAAGCATGTTCCTAGTATCACAGGAGGGAAACCTTGAGATGTTTTAAGTTTCCCTTGTAGGTTCTCCTTTTATTCCACTTGTTTCTAGCACCTGTCACACCCTATCATGCTCACTGGCAAACACCCTGGAGACTCACGCTCACCAGGGATCACTGACTGCCTTGTAGTCAGTCATGCAACCAAGATTTAGTGAGAACTTACAGTGTGTCAGGTTTTGGATTTGGAGTTAGACTTTATAAAGGGGAGGACAAAATTCCTTTCCTGTATAAAGCTTAATTTTAGTGGTTGAGGAGAGTGCCATCATAAGTAAACAAACAAAATCTTCAAGATGTCAGATAGTGATGAATGCAATGGAGAAAAACAAAGCAGTGAAAGTGTGTAGAGAGCACTAGGAGTGGGAGCTATACTGTGAAATAGGGTAATCACTGAGAAGGGAACATTTGAAGACAGACCCAAAGGATGTTACAGAGACAATCATGTGATTATCTTAGGAAGGAACATCAGTGGCAGATGTCCCCCAGACCTGCATTCCCCCTATTTTGGAGGAATAGCAAGACAAATAAGACTGAAGCTGAATGAGGAAAGAGGGGACTGGGAGTAGGTGAGGTACCTGAGGATCACACCAGAATTTACAGGCCTATTGAAGGACTAGCCTTGATCTGAGTGAGATGGGGAGCCATCAGAGGATTTGGACTGAGGAGTGACATTATCTGGCTCTGTTTGTAGAGATAAGAACAGAAGTGGTGATATCAGATGGGGGGCTACTGCAAAGGCAAGATGACTTGGAGTATGGTGGCTCGAGAGGTGATGAGAAGGAGGTGATGAGAAGTCACTTGGTTCTGTTTATACTTGAAGGCAGAGTCAGCAGTGTTTGCTGATAGATTAGATGTCATCAGTCTATCAAAGATGGTTCCAAGGCTTTTTTTTGGTACTGGGGATTGAACTCAGGGTCACTCAACCACTGAGCCACATCCCCAGCCCTATTTTTTGTGTTTTAAGTAGAGACAGGGTCTCACTGAGTTACTTAGCACCGTTGCTGAGGCTGACTTTGAACTCACGATCCTCCTGTCTCAGCCTCCCAAAGTGCTGGGATTACAAGCGTGAGCCACCACACCCGGCTGGTTCCAAGGCTTTTAACCTAAACAATAGGAGAGATGAGTTCTTGTTTTTATTACTGGGATAGGGAAATGAGGAAAGACCATATTTGGGGAAGATCACATATTTGCTTTAGAGTATATTAATTTGAGAAGTTTATTTTATATGCAGTTGAAGATGTCAAATGAGTAGTTGAATTTGTAAGTCTGGGGCTCAAGGGAGAAGCCTGTGCTATAAGCATAAATTAGGGAGTCATCAGTTAACAGATGGTATTTAAAAACCATATGAGTGGAAAAAATTCTTACTCTCATAATCCTGATATTCTAGTGGGACTTTGAGGCATAGTAGGGCACATTGTTACATATCATACTGGACATAACAGGGTAAGGGCACCCCTTTGATATCAATACTGCCTTCATATTAACACTTTAATAAAATTCACATATTCCTATGAGGAATTCTCAATGATAATTATATAATTTATTGACATTTCAGTTTCATTGAGGCTGATCCAAATGTTTCAGGAGCTAAACAAAAGCAATGGTGAGTAAGATCAGAGTAGAGGACAGAAACTTTTTGCAGTTCTGAATTAGCAGCTTGTGTTGATCCAGCAAGGAGTGGTGGGAAATATAGAAGCTTCTGTGAACCCCATGTGAACCAGGGTGGGGGTGTGTACTGCAGCCCAAAATAGTAGTTTTCTGGAATGTGGCACCCTTGAGAAGTAGTGCTCAGAAAATCAGCTACAACAGCAAATCTCTATGTCCAAATAAGAGAGGAAGTGGTGGTCTGTGACATACAAGGCTGACCCAGACTCTTCCCATTGCAAAGAACCAGGATGATGCACTTCAGTAAGGTTTTCCAAAAATATGACTGCTTTTTAAATTTGACCAAAAGGTTAAGAAGAAGGCTCACAAGTAAATGTTAGCATGGACTTGAATGTGTGGTTAGCCTTTTAGTTAGTCTTAGAATAACATTTGTAAACTTGTAAAATAGCTACAGCTAGGGCCAGTGAAGGAAGTCAATGAGCTATCCTACTTGCCTTAATGGAAGAATAATTACAATTTTATTAGGACTATTTGGGCTTATGTTATGAAGCTACACAAAAGGCAATTTTAAGCAAATGGACTTTTTAAAAATTATTTGTTGTAATTAGTCATACATTACAGTAGAATACATTTTAATATATACATAAATGGAGTATAACTTTTCATTCTTCTGGTTGTACATGTTGTAGAATCACATTGATCATATATGTACATAAGGTAATAATGTTTGACTCATTCTACTAGCCTTCCTACTCCCGTAGCCTCTACCCTCCCTTCACTTCCCTCTGCCTAATCCGAAGTTCCTCTATTTTTTCCTAGCTGCACCACCCCCCTTACTGTGAATTAGCATCCATACATCAGAGTAAACATTCAGCCTTTTGTTTGGGGAGATTGGCTTATTTCACTTAGCATGATATTCTTCAGCTCCATCCATTTGCCTGCAAATGCCATAATTTAATTTTTCTTAAAGGCTGAGTAACTCTATTGTGTATATATACCACATTTTCTTTATCTATTCATCTGTTGAAGGGCATCTAGGTTGGTTCCATAGTTTGGCTATTGTGAATTGAGCTGCTGTAAACATTGATGTGGCTGCATCACTGTAGTATGCTGATTTTAAGTCATTTGGGTATAAACCGAGGAGTGAGATAGCTGGGTCAAATGGTGGTTCCATTCCAAGTTTTCTGAAGAATCTCCATGCTGCTTTCCATAGTGGTTGCACCAATTTGCTGTCCTACCAGCAGTGTATGAGTGTACCTTTTCCCCCACATCCTCACTAACATTTATTGTTGCTTGTATTCTTGATAGTTGCCATTCTGACTGGGGTGAGATGAAATCTTAGTAGTTTTGATTTGCATTTCTCTAATTACTAGAGATGTTGAACATTTTTTCATATATTTGTTGATCAATTGTGCTTTTTCTTCAGTGAAGTGTCTGTTCAGTTCCTAAGCCCATTTATTGATGAGGTTATTTATTTTGTTTTGGTGTTGAGTTTTTTGAGTTCTTTATATATCCTGAAGATTAATGCTGTATCTGAAGTGTGTGTGGTAAAGATTTTCTTCCATGTGTAGGCTCTCTCTTCAGGTTATTGATTGTTTCCTTTGCTGAGAAGTTTTTTAGTTTGAATCCATCCCATTTATTGATTCTTGATTTTATTTCTTGTGCTTTAGGAGTCTTGTGAACGAAGTCAGTTCCTAAGCCAATATGGTGAGGATTGGAGCCTACTTTTTCTTCTGGTAGGGGCAGGGTCTCCTTTTTTTTTTTTTTTTTGGATAATGTAATGATGCCCTGGGTTCAGATTCTTTGGTGTCTTTGGCCGACATGGCTACATTCTTCACAATTGTCATAGTCTATTTTGTGCTACTGTAATAGAGACTGGATAATTTATGAAGAACAGAAATGTATTTCTTACAGTTCTGGAAGCTTGAAAGTTCAATATTAGTGAGAGCTAGCATCTGGTGAGAGTCTTCTTGCTCTGTCAACCAATGGCACAGCACAGGAAAAAAAAAAAGGCAGATAGAGGGTGAGAGAGAAAGAGCAAGGGGAAGATAGAAAAGGGTCTGGACTTGGGATTTTTTTTTTTAAACTGAAGAACCCAGGGGTACTTTACCACTGAGATATATCCTCAACCCTTTTTATTTTTATTTTGAGACAGTGTTGCTAATTTGCTTAGAGACTTGCAAAGTTGCTGAGGCTGGCCTTAAACTTGCCATCTTCCTGCCTTAACCTTCCAAGTTGCCAAGATTACAGGCATGTGCCACCACACCCAGTCCCAATGACTTTTTATATTGTTTGTTTGTTTATTGTCTGTTTACCTAGTGTCTGTCCCTCCACTGGAATGCAGGGCCCAAGACATCATGAATTTTTCCTGTTTATTGCTGTTTCCCTAGTGTCTAGAATAGTGTCTGGAACATAGTATGTATTTCACAAATATTTGATGAACAGATGATTAAATGAATCCCAATTAAAGTCAAGTAAGCTTGTACATTATTTTATCTTTCCTTTTAAAAATGCTCTTATGGTTCTTATACCTAAAATAAATATTGCCTTTTCTGCCTCTTTTCCAAAAAGTTCTTATAGTGCTCCATCATTTACAGTCCATAGAACTGCATAATGAACAGATAAAATAAGAAAGGAACATTGTAAACCCTGTAGAGTCTTATAAGAACCTTGTACGGCCAATTCTTCTAAGAGAGATGTGTATACTTTCATAATCTTCTCCTTTAATCTGTTTTTATAATTAGAAGACACAATGTATCCACTTTCTACAAGGAAAATCACCCTTTGTTGGTTGCTATATGTGTGTGTTCTCAGAAGCTTACATCTGTCTCCTTCCCAGCTCCTCTGCTGTCACTTAGATTCTTCTTCCTACTCCCCTCCCACACCTGAGAAAGGGAAGAAGGGAAAGTTAGAGAAGGGCAAACCACAGTAGATTAAGGAAAGATTATAAAATTTAATTTAAGATGGATCATTTTCTCTTTCTATAGCAGTTATTTGCTAATATTCTAATAAAGACTTGGTTGATATGCCAAAAAATGTAATTATTTAGACAACCCCAGTTACCATGCCTTTGACTTTTCTTCCATCAGATATCAATGACAGACTCATTTAACTTATCTGGCATGAGCTCCTTTTAATAAAACCCATGTCAGTAGGTGTCAAACCTTGCATCACTTGGAGCTTACATATTGATTTCTTTATAGTGTTCTTGACTCTTAATTTGAAAACTTAATTAGATTTTAGTATGCTGGAGTTTTCTTTCTTTCCTTTCTTAGAGAGTTTTTTTTCAAATTTTTATTTTATTTTTATTTTTTTTTTCAGAAGCTATACACACTGTTCACTGAAAACATTTGTTGAGGCAAATAGAAAAAAAAATTGTTACAATCATAATTTTTCTAACTTTGCACAAAATTATAAGCAGATTACATTCTTCATATTAAACATCTTTATATGCACTTTCAATGAACAGTGTGTGTGTGTATATATATATATATATATACATATATATATATATATATATTTAATCCCATCTTTACTATACCCATTCCCCTTTCCTGCGCCCCGCCAGAAATCTTAGAGAGTTTGATCATTTTCTGTGTTTTGCCCTTTGGATAGTTTTCCTAACTCCTAAGATTTGCTATTTTCCCTGGTTTTCCCCACCCCCTTGCTATACTATCCTTTTAAAAACTTTTAAAAATATGATCTACCTCTTCCAAAAGTTTAACAGAGCATTCTTGATGGAGAAGTCTGCTCAAGTGACATTTTTAATGCTCAAACTTCTCTTGACTCTCTAAGAGTTCTAATTGTTTTTCACACAAAAATTTAGGTTTCTTTTTATTTAAAAATATTAAATAAAAAAATAAATACTTCTGGAGGAAATGTTATCTTGTATAGTACAAACTATCTACATTCATTTCCAATTTTTTTCTTTTAAGCATTGCTGTGAAATTGCATCTCCCTACTCCTTATCTGTGAGATTAATGCTGAGTACTCATGAAGCATTCATTATGTATGAAGAACTAAGATAAGTGCTGTACTTGAACCTTACCACAGCCCCATGAGATGGGCACTATTCTTAAACTTTTTTTCAGATGAAAAAGCAGATTCAAAGAGCATCCCACCCACCATAATAGAGTAGTACTTTGCAGGGCTGAAATTCAAACCAATATTTGTCTGTCTCGAGAGTTGATACTCTTAACCAGTATAATATAATGCATCTTCACAACTCATACCTTGGATGATTGTCAGTTTCCAAGTCTATTATTTCTTCAGTTTTCAGTCCTGTCTTTACTATAGTTGTTTATACTTTTGCTAAGGCATCAAAGACTGATGGTTCAGAGCACAAACTCTGAGCCAGAGAAAGTAGACCCAAATCCAGGGCATCCACATGAAATATATAATCTTGAGTAAAGTTTAGCTTTTTAAATCTCGAATTCCTAATCTGAAAGTGGGAATAATAGTACCTACCTCACGGGTTGTAATACTTAAATCAATAAATGTACAGGGTTTACAATAGTTTTTGGTATATGGAAAGTGCCAATAATAGCTAACATCATTATGTATTTGATTCAACACACACAATTACTAACTGCTTTACTCTGTTACTAAGTGCCAGATGTCATGCTAAATTCTGTTATAGAGAAGAGATTAATGTAGAGTCTTTCCCCTACAAATCTTTCCCCTGTTCAAGTCTACCAGTGGGTCATAAAAATAGTGCACATGGTGGGAGATGCCCATGCTAGGAACTCAGTTCAGATGTTGGATGGTCAGTCTACAGTTGCTATATGTAGAGAGAAAATCTTTAATGAGTGGTGAAGGAAGCATCAGCAGGCAAGCTGTAGATCTCTCAATTTTTCCCACCTGGATGGTTCATTCCTCAAGGCAGCCTCCATAATCCTTATAATGCCATTTGACCTTTTACAATCAAGAGGTAGTGTCTGTTTCCTGTACCTTGATTTTGGACTAGCCCTGTGACTTATTTTGATAAATAGAATGTGGTAAAAATGGTGCAGTGTGGTCTGAAGGCCTAAACCTTACAGACCTCACAGAATTCTTTTGACTCATGAGTCCAACCTTCATGTAAAGAAGCAGTGACTGGATTATTGGAAGATGAGAGGTGGGGTGGGGAAAAAGAAATGCAGACAGTCCCTGGTTGTTTCAGTCTCCCTGGCTAGGGCTCCAGGCATGTGAGTGAAACCTCGCACCCAGAATCCTGTAGTTTTTTTCAAGCTGCCCTACTCAACACTAAGTGGAACAGAGTCAGATTGCCAATGCCTGCCCAAATTGCAGACCCATGAGCAAATACATCAAATATAGCCATGTGCCACATAACAACATTTTGTTTTTTTGTTTTTTTTTTTTTTTGGTACCGGGGATTGAACTCAGGGGCACTCGACCCCTGAGCCACATCCCCAGCCCTATTTTGTGTTTTATGTAGAGACAGGGTCTCACTGAGTTGCTTAGTGCCTCGCCATTGCTGAGGCTGGCTTTGAACTCGCGATTCTCCTGTCTCAGCCTCCCTAAGTGCTGGGATTACAAGCGT